>JADBJO010011106.1:60813-67157 GCA_016801955.1 Conus betulinus
AATTACTGTACATGCCTGACCAGCATAAAGTTCAGTCACACCTGTCCGAGAGTGCCTAACCTGTACAAACCCGTTCAAGAAAATGAACGCGCGCATATGTCTGGCGCGCTTTTGGTCTGCTACTGCCGGAGAAAAACGCGTGATGCATAGGTAAAGACATCCACAAGAATCCAAGAATCAAACAACAGTAAGTGATAACGATAAGTCTGTAAGAGTTTCAATCACGCGATCAACAAAAATCATTAACGATCATTGGCGGAGAAAGAGAAGAGGAAATAAAATACATTCACAATAATAAAGATAATGATAAACATATTTGTATCAATTATAATAATGATAACAACATAGGTTGCAGACCTCTTCCAGACACCTACTCATCGTGCTTTGAAAAACTTCAATGTGACAAACACACGTTCAAACTTCATATGACAAAAACGCGTTCAAACTTCAATATGACAATCACGCATTCAAATATTCCGCCATAGGCCTACTTCAGAGATACAGCGGGCCCATAAATAATTCACATAGCTAACTGCCCTTAGCCCACCCACAGATACTCAATCACCACATATAATCGCGCTTGCATTAAATGTACTACTGGATACAGCAATGATGTGTTTCCAAACTTGTCTCGAATATAGTGAAAGAATTTAAGTGTGGCAGAAACAGGGGTAGGAATATCAGAACGTGGAGACTGTATAAATGCTAGAGCTTCCATCAAATGATACTATCAATAAATGCTAGAGCTTCCATCAAATGATACTATCAATCAAATGAAACTATCAGGAATGCTAGAGCTTCCATCAAATGATACTTTCAAGAAATGCTACAGCTTCCATCAAATGATACTATCAAGAAATGCCATAACTTCCATCAAATGATACATCATGAAATGCTAGAGCTTCCATCATATAATACTATCAAGAAATGCTATAACTTCCATCAAATGATACTATCAAGAAATGCTATAACTTCCATCAAATGATACTATCAAGAAATGCTATAACTTCCATCAAATGATACTATCAAGAAATGCTATAACTTCCATCAAATGATACTATCAAGAAATGCTAGAGCTTCCATCAAATGATACTATCAGAAATGCTAGAGCTTCCATCAAATGATACTATCAAGAAATGCTAGAGGTCCCATCAAATGATACTATCAAGAAATGCTACAGCTTCCATCAAATGATACTACCAAGAAATGCTACAGCTTCCATCAAATGATACTATCAAGAAATGCTACAGCTTCCATCAAATGATACTATCAAGAAATGCTACAGCTTCCATCAAATGATACTATCAAGAAATGCTACAGCTTCCATCAAATGACACTATCAAGAAATGTTAGAGCTTCCATCATATAATACTATCAAGAAATGCCACAGCTTCCATAAAATGATACTATCAAGAAATGCTATAACTTCCATCAATGATACTATCAAGAAATGCTATAACTTCCATCAAATGATACTATCAAGAAATGCTAGAGCTTCCATCAAATGATACTATCAAGAAATGCTAGAGCTTTCATCAAATAATACTATCAAGAAATGCTAGAGCTTCCATCAAATGATACTATCAAGAAATGCTAGAGCTCCCATCAAATGATACTATCAAGAAATGCTAGATCTTCCATCAAATGATACTATCAATCAAATGAAACTATCAGGAAATGCTAGAGCTTCCATCAAATGATACTTTAAAGAAATGCTAGAGCTTCCATCAAATGATACAACCAATAAATGCTAGAGCTTCCATCAAATGATACTACCAAAAATGCTAGAGCTTCCATCAAATGATACTATCAAGATGCTAGAGCTTCCATCATATAATACTATCAAGAAATGCTACAGCTTCCACCAAATGATACTATCAAGAAATGCTATAACTCTTCCATCAAATGATACTATCAAGAAATGCTATAACTTCCATCAAATGATACTATCAAGAAATGCTAGAGCTTCCATCAAATGATATACTATCAAGAAATGCTAGAGTCCCATCAAATGATACTATCAAGAAATGCTACAGCTTCCATCAATGATACTACCAAGAAATGCTAGAGCTTCCATCAAATGATACTATCAAGAAATGCTACAGCTTCCATCAAATGATACTATCAAGAAATGCTACAGCTTCCATCAAATGATACTATCAAGAAATGCTACAGCTTCCATCAAATGACACTATCAAGAAATGCTACAGCTTCCATCAAATGATACTATCAAGAAATGCTACAGCTTCCATCAAATGACACTATCAAGAAATGCTACAGCTTCCATCATATAATACTATCAAGAAATGCCACAGCTTCCATCAAATGATACTATCAAGAAATGCTATAACCTCCATCAAATGATACTATCAAGAAATGCTAGAGTTTTCCATCAAATGATACTATCAAGAAATGCTACAGCTTCCATCAAATGATACTATCAAGAAATGCTAGAGCTTTCATCAAATAATACTATCAAGAAATGCTACAGCTTCCATCAAATGATACTATCAAGAAATGCTAGAGCTCCCATCAAATGATACTATCAAGAAATGCTACAGCTCCCATCAATGATACTATCAAGAAATGCTACAGCTTCCATCAAATGATACTATCAAGAAATGCTACAGCTTCCATCAAATGATACTATCAAGAAATGCTACAGCTTCCATCAAATGATACTATCAAGAAATGCTATAACTTCCATCAAATGATACTATCAAGAAATGCTAGAGCTTTCATCAAAGAATACTATCAAGAAATGCTAGAGCTTCCATCAAATGGTACTACCAAGAAATGTTAGAGCTCCCATCAATGATACTATCAAGAAATGCTACAGCTTCCATCAAATGATACTACCAATAAATGCTCGAGCTTCCATCAAATGATACTATCAAGAAATGCTACAGCTTCCATCAAATGATACTATCAAGAAATGCTAGAGCTTCCATCAAATGATACTATCAAGAAATGCTAGAGCTTCCATCAAATGATACTATCAAGAAATGCTACAGCTTCCATCAAATGATACTATCAAAAAATGCTAGAGCTTTCATCATATAATACTATCAAGAAATGCTACAGCTTCCATCAAATGACACCATCAAGAAATGCTAGAGCTTCCATCAAATGATACTATCAAGAAATGCTAGAGCTTCCATCAAATGATACTATCAAGAAATGCTACAGCTTCCATTAAATGATACTATCAAGAAATGCTACAGCTTCCATCAAATGACACTATCAGGAAATGCAAGAGCTTCCATCAAATGATACTATCAAGAAATGCTACAGCTTCCATCAAATGATATTATCAAGAAATGCTATAACTTCCATCAAATGATACTATCAAATCCTCAGATCACTTCCTGTTTTCTTTCTGCACTTCAACTATTTACACAATAACCATAAACATAACAATAACATAACAAAGGATACGCAGTTCACATAATCGTCCATCAGAAGAGAAAGGATTTACACTCTATCATATCTATACAAACGCGTAGATTTCTTTTAAAGCATGTGAAAACAGACTGAAAAATTGATGTAAATAATTAACATTTTGAGTTGGTTATTATTTGAATTGTTGGTATTCGTTATAGTAAGCAATACTTTTTTTTTTTTTTCCAAAACAATTAATTGCGTGATAAAATATAGACCGACTTGACTGCGAGAAAAAAACAACAACAACAACAACGTTACACCCGCCTTTTTAAGTATTGTACAATATCGACACAATTAGGAAGATAGCAAGAAAAAGAACAAAGGAGACCCTCCAATTTTTCTTAAAAAATCGCAAACCAACATTTGCAACGCGCGCGCGCGCGCGCTCGTGTGTGTGTGTGTGTGTGTGTGTGTGTGTGTGTGTGTGTGTGTGTGATCAAATATATGGACATCATTTCTGTTGCTGTTTGTTTCTTCGATGCTTTTTTTTGTCTTACACACGCATTTTGTTTCATTACATCCATTCCCAAAGCAATTACTTCTCTCTCTCTTTTTAAATTCAAACAGTATGAAACAACATGGGAATAATTATGTCTGGAATTTGTATATTCTATGTTAAGCGTCAATTCAGAATCGTGTAGTTGTTATGGGGAAAAAAAAAAATGTACAAAGTTCTGTTTCAACTGTTTCAAAACGTATCTCGATCGAATGTCCAAGCAACGGCAAAATAATACGAATAGGGGGGGTGGGTGGGAAAAAGCAAGATTTTTTTTTTTTAATGAACTGAAAAAGGAATGATGATAACGCTAATAATGTGAGTACTAATACAGTCATATCAATAATGAGAAAGTACATGTTTTTTAATCGCAAGTATCAACAGTCATTACTTGTAAGGGGCGATGACGTCTAAGGTTTGGATGCAAAGTTATCCCGCTTGACTTTCTTAAAAAAAAAAAAAAAGAAAAAAAGATGTATAAGATTGAGCAGACGATTGTTTCAGTTTAGTTTCCGCTCTCTTACAAACCAGTCGACGCAGGATCTTTTGAACTGTTTCACCACGTAGAAAAGAAAGCTGAGTATGAAAAACGTATACAAGAAGATGGATAGAATTATCCACTCCGATTTTGTTGTCATGAGACCACTGTACGCAGATTATGAATAAATAGATAAATAAATACATAAACACTTAAACAAGCAAGTAAATCAGTCAATCAATCAATAAACAAATCATAAAAGATCCAATCAAAAACACACACACACACACACCACACAAAAAAAAAACCCCAAAAAAAAAAACAAACAAAAATGGAAACAAGGAAAGACCATCTGTAGTCAAGACGTAGAAAAATGCTTGATGCACTACTTGTTACAGAGTGCTGGGACTTGCGTGATGGTAGACTTAACATACTTTACAGCGCAGTCCATGAAGCCCTGTTCAGACATGACTTCTGACACGTCTAAAAGAGATAGATGTTTGTAGTCTAGCATTTTACGGAAGAAAGACTTAAAACCGATTGTCGCGTACTTTAAGAAAATCCGTTTGATTGAAGTGTATGTGAGAGAGCGCGCGGACCTGTTTTATATGTATGTATGTGTGTGTGTGTGTGGTGTGTGTGTGTGTGTGTTTGGGGGGAAGGATTACAAAGCGGTTGTGGAAGCGTCCTGTTCCCTCTACCGAAAACACAACAACAACAACAACAACAAATTTAATGTTTCTTAAAAACCCATTTTCTTGTTAAAAGAAGAAACGAAAAAACGTAATACCGCCTAATTTCCAGCAAGGCTCACCCCCACCGCCCCTCCCCCACTCCCCTAGCCTTAAAAACGCTCATTGGACACCGTGCTCCTGTTTCGTAAGCTATATACAAACAACCCCATTCCCTTCCCCTTAACCCATTCTGGACCACGTGTACCGCCTATGCTTAGAAGGGAGTTTTTCCAGTTCATTCACTCATTCATGTCCCTCACTGCTTCTCTGCGCCACCGCATTGTAGCCATGTTCACCCAACCATTAAACATAGCGTCATTGGAGCGTCAGAAAAGAGGCCCTGACACCCGCAGCAGCCAAACAAGGGGGTGTAACTCGCGTGAAGAACAGTAAAAGTGTTCAGGCAGGCGAAGAAAACATTCTATTTTCATCCCTTAAAACAGGGTTAAAACGGGGAGCCAACTCTCTCTCTCTCTCTCTCTCTCTCTCTCTCTCTCTCTCTCTCTCTCTCTCTCTCTCTCAGTTTTAAATCGCAATTTATCGTCAAAAACATCAATAACATATTGTCATTTTTTTCTCCCTTTGGTTTAAATCGCAATTTATCGTCAAAAACATCAAGAACATATGGTCATTTGTTTTCTCTCTCTTTTTGTTTAAATCGCAATTTATCGTCAAAGACGTTCAATAACATATTGTCATTTTGTTTAATGTTCACGTCAAACTACGCATACATGAACAAGTCACACCACACACACACACACACACAAGTTTGATCATGGTATAACCTTATGTTATAACACATGTGTCTTTTTTTAAGGTACATTAAAAAAAAATTCTTATTCCTCGTTACAGGGGGGGGGGGGGGGGGGGGGGGGGGGGGGGGGGGGGGGGGGGGGGGGGGGAGTTCAGAGTAATTGTGACATTGTTTAAGGTCAAAACGCATGGATATTGACGCGGAGAAAAAAAAGTTTTAGTACAATTTTTAAGCTGACTACACCAGGGCGCCGTTTATTCTGAGGGCTATTACAACACTGATTTTAAAAAGTTACCTGTTCTGACTAAACAGGGCGTTATAAGGGCTATTACAACACTGCTTAAAAGTACCTGTCTGAAAAAAAAAAACACGAACAAGAATAAGTATTCAAAACTAGTAAACTACTACATAAAGCGTGTTTGATCTGCCTGTAGCGTC
>JADBJO010011107.1:0-10000 GCA_016801955.1 Conus betulinus
TTAAACAACGTTTATTAGTAAATCCCCTCCAAACATGAATAAACGAATCGTAGACAAAACACGACGCGTTTCGATCTCTTAGTCTTCCTCAGGCACGATAAAACAACACTCCTGACTAACTACAACGAAGTGAAGAGCCATCACCATATCTGATCAAATTTCGGCGCAGATCGGCGTGAAGGTCTTGCCTGAAGAAGACATATGGAGATTCGAAACGCGTCGTGTTTTTAGTCTTGTTCTGTTTGTCTGTTTTCCTCTTGTGCGGATTTTTCTTCCTAAACTTTTCAAAATTTGGGAAATTCAAAGCCTTATGAAGATTACTTGTATTCTTCACTGACCAGATCCAGCTGAAACTCATCTGCCATTGCTCCCTCAGAACCTGTTGCTCTTCTAGAAATCAAGAGCTTGATCCTGAGTTATCCAAGGCAGATGGGAGTAGTACAATGGCCCCTTGCTGCAACATCTAAAGCCAGGCACTTTGGCTTGGCAGCCAGATCCCTCGAGCTGCGAGATAAAAACTGGCATATTTCTTCAATCTTGTAAGTCGTGCGCTTTCCTCTGATGATGATTCTCCCGATATGCCGAACGGAGGATAGTGCCTACAGATCATCTGCCGATGCTGGTCCTAGAGTGGGAATGAAGGTATATCCTGGCGGCACCAGTCTTTCACAGACTCTGCATGGAATGGATTCCTGCAAGTGATGGGCCCCCGCCTTTCTCCCTCCGATCCCGTCTTTTCCTGGATGGCGTCTGCTCTGTTGCGCTCGAATGTCTTTGTGCCGTTGTGCTTTCTTTCTCTACTCTACTCGGCTTTCATATAGCACAAACGTTCAGTTCAGATGTCTGTTTTATTATGACGGACTACGACACTACTATCCAGTCTCTTTGTCCACATCCAGCTGATGATGACTGGTGGTTTAGGGAATCATATTCGTGGATGTACCTTGCGCACTGTCCCAGATCAGCCACCCTACTCTAATAAAGCCCGCCTCTCCACGGTCCCGAGCGTCAGAGCTGTATGTCGCAGCGCCCTGTTTGCTTGCGGTCCTGTCCTTAAGAATGTTTTTGCTGGATCCTCTTGCATGGTTCTTCCTCTGCATCAACTCATCGCCTGTGCGAATCTCTTGAAGCACTTGCCTTTGCCTCCATACGTGCCCTCCACTTGTGTTTAGCTCCTGCGTTGCTTAAAGCTCAGTACCTGCTCCAGTGTGGTTTGCCCTGACAATGTGAATACACAGATCCATCTGATTTTTCCTCTTTTCATTGCCTGTTGTCACATACATCAGCGCATTCCAAACCCTTGACCTAAGTGGTCGGATGGGGAACTGAGGGATGGACTCCGTCAAGCTTCGTCTCTCATCACGGCCATCCCCCTGCTTTCTGCAGGACTTCTGTTCTGACGGTCTGAGATTTGTTCTTCATACTATCACGTCTCCGCCGTTCAGGCTTCTTTCTCTTCCATCACATACCCTCTAGGATAAAAGCTGATGCCTACCCCGAAAGCTTCATATGCACACGCATTCCTTCTAAGCGCCCCTGTTAGGGCCCCGCTAGAAAGCTTTCGGGATTCTTCTTTGGCTAATCGTTTTTCTTTCTTTTATCAAAAATGTCTGTCTTTGCTGTCCCCCTTTGCCTTTGACTACTGCTCATTTCTCTTGATCCCAGTCACTCGACCCGGAGGTTATCCTGTGCCACCTTCGCTTGCCTCTCCCAACTTCCATTTTTCTGTCAGTCTTCTTCATCATGATATTGGTCTTAACTCATTCTTCCCGAGTCCGTTAAGGTTTGGTCAACGCACATGAATAAGAAAAAAAAAAACGCATCCTAATTCCTAAAAGTCAACAAGAGCTTTGAGTCCAAGAGAGAGAGAGAGAGAGAGAGAGAGACGAGAGAGAGAGAGAGAGACCGACAGACAGAACAGACAGACATACAGACAGTCAGAGGGACAGATAGAGACGGACAGACAGACAGCACATGCAGACACCTGCTCTCACGCAAACAGATAAGAACCGAGACACTGTTTACCATAAACACACTATCCTTATCCGAAGCTAACTAATTCGCATCTATTATACCCAAGGCGTCACGCATTACACTATTTTCATACCATTATGTGTCCCACGGCAGGAACTCCGTGAGGGTTTCGTGACAGAAGTTTCCATGCGGAATCAGGGATCACCATCCCCGGCACCTTCCCTCCGGCCCCCCCCCCCCCCCCCCCCCCCCCCCCCCCCTCGCCTCGTAAAAGGGCAGAGGCGTTTTATAAGCCCAGCCCTTTATTTTGTGTGGTCTTGAGCTGCTACAAGCTAGGAGCGAAAAGAATGCACAGTAATTTGGCTACAGTCACTTGCACATCTGAATAAAAAAGTCATGGACTTTGCCTCAGGGAGCGGAAACACGTCCTCTGTTTTACATTTTACATGGAGAGGAGTTCCGTTCCTCTCCTCCTCCTCCCCTCCTTCCTTCCTCCTCCTCCTCGTCCTCCTCGCTTCTTCTTCTTCTACTGCTTGCTGCAGCTGTTCTGGCTATTACCACAACTGCTGCTGCTGCTGCTGCTACTACTACTACTACTATTGCTGTTTAACTGTACTGCTACTATACTACTACTACTACTACTACTTGCCTCTGTTGCTGTTGCTGTTACTACCAACAACTACACTAGCTCGTACTTGCTGCTGTTACTATAACTACTACTAGTACTGCTGCTCTCCTTCTACTATGTGGCTGCTCTGGCCACTACTGCTACTACTACAACTGTGGTTGCTGATATACTACTACTACTACTATACCTCCAACTACTACTACTACAGACTACTACTACTACTACTACTGTTGCTGCTGCTGCTGCTGCTGCTGCTGCTGCTGCTCCTGCTGCTTGGCCACTACTATTGCCGCTGCTATTACCTACTGTTTCTACTTCTCACTGCGGCTGCTGCTACTGCAGCTACAACACTAACTGCTGCCTGCTACTACTACTATTACTCTTTCTACTACTTACTACTGCTGCTGCTGCTGCTGCTGCCACTAACCATTCTACCACTTTTAAAATCACGGTCCTCAGCCGCCTCGTGCAGTTCAAAGACCAAATTTTGTTGTTTTCCTTAACCAGTTTATTCATGCTTAATTAAGTCCCCATATTGGACGCGAAGTAACTTATACACACACCTTCTAATTCAGTTTCATATGACCTCAAGTGACCCGGCCGCAGATCTGACTGCTACATTTCACACACACTCGCTGGCGACAGAGAACAGGAGCAGATAATCCCTTACGGTTAAAAAAAAAAAAAAAAAAGAAAAAAAAAAAAAAAGAAAAGAAAAGATGGGATGGGATGGGAAGGAGAAGGAAGTGTGTGGCGAGGG
Source organism: Conus betulinus (assembly GCA_016801955.1). Classification (NCBI taxonomy): domain Eukaryota; kingdom Metazoa; phylum Mollusca; class Gastropoda; order Neogastropoda; family Conidae; genus Conus; species Conus betulinus. The sequence goes on from JADBJO010011107.1 coordinate 3,363, forward strand.
ATGTAGGAAGTGGTTGTGGTGGGACAGGGTGGAAGGGTGGAGGGAGAAAGGGTGCTGGAGTCAGGGTTGACAGGTCGAGGAATAGGTGCGAAAAGGCAAGGCAAGGGGGGGCATTATTCGGGGCGCCTGCTGTGCTACAAGTAGAACACCCCATGCAACCGAAGTTCACAGATGGGTGAAGGTTTATAGGTACCTGTCCGATGGGAGGTGTGGAGTCTCTGCACTGCCACCTTAATGACAACTTTTTAAGACAGGCATGAAACAAAATGTCGAGGTTACCACCACCACCACCACCCCCCTACCACACACACACACACACACGAAAAAGAAGAAAAAAAATTTTTGGGCACCGCACGATTTTGAACTCCTGAATTCGAACTGCACGCTTTCACCGACTGAACTGCCAGGCTCCCTCGGTCGGACCGCTTTAGGTGGGTAGCCTGTCCTAAACTTGAGAGCATAACACAACACTGTTTATATCCTCCGTTCTCATGGAACTGCACGCGAGTGAGAAACTCATTTTTTTTTCTGTTCAGAGGCCAGCGGAACAGCTAAGTACATTACAGATGTCCCAAGCCCGCTACCTGCCAGCAGAAGAAGAGCAGCAGCAACCAGCCACCATGGCTCGCTGTGTGGTAGAACCCTGCTCGTGGACGCAGAGGTTGTGGGTTCCAGCCCTGCCCTCAAGAGAGGCAGATATTTCTGGAATTGTTGGGTCCTAGGGATGTTGAGTGTCTTATGGATGAAATATGGATGGGAAAAAATGAAACCACACAGTCGGATTTCAAACCACTCTCTCTGTCCCGTTGTATCGCATTTCCTGACCAAGACTGACCTGACCAGCAGTGTTGCATGTAATTCTCGGAGCCTGCTTGAGGTTGAGATGCAATAATATCATTCCTGCATGAGTAATCTGTTCTTGCCCACAACCTGTCAGAGAATCAAAATACACAGCACAAAACACAAACAAAGAAAGAAACAAACACCAAACAACAGCAACAAAAGAAAGAAAGAAAAAAAGAGAATATACTCAGAAAAGGCAAAATCAGGGGTCGTTTTAAAACATAAACTTTTCGCTAACAAAATGGCCATGTTTTCTGATTTTCCCCAGCTTCTTTCTGTGTAACTTATTCAAGTTATTCTTTTAAGTAACTGTGTTTTAGTGTGTGTCTATGATATGGCACGACCAATGTTTCGGTAGGTACTCAGGGTCTGCCCAGCGCGTTGGGCTAATGCATAGGTCAGACATCTGTTCAGTCGTAGCCACGAGACTCTCTCTTTTTTAACCTCTCTCATTTTAATCATGATTCATTTATGATCATACGCATGTGGTCTCAAAACTTAGCGGTTGTGGTGTGGCGTATATGGACTAGTCCGCACGCAGTGATACCTCCTTGATGGTACTGAAAGCATAAAGCGCTCGATGGCAGGCGTTTGGGTCAATTGCTGAATGAATAGTAAGCATCCTGTCGCCAGGGTATCACATGAAAGAACATTTACAGTAGTCCCCAGTCACGTCGTGTGCAACCAAACGGACGGAACATTTCGTCATCTTCATTTATCATCATTTGAACCACACACACACACACACACAACACACACACACCACAGTTTTGCCCTCATGTGGACCTCAGTTTTTGATTTCCTCTCCACAGGCACGCCTGAGGCGAAATTCCTGTCAAAATCTTCAGCGTCGACAACTTGATGGCGACTGTCGTGGTGATGCCCTCTGGAGAGGTGACGCTTATTCATCGCTGTCACTGTCACTGTCATGAGTACAGGGCTCAGCCAGTATTGTCCGGCCTATGCTGGATTAGAAGAGGGCATCACAACACATAATAATAATAATAATGATGATGATGGTAATATAATACTAATAATCATTATAATCAGAATAATGATAAAGACAATAATATTGAGGACAACTTGTATAGCGCCCATCCAAAAGGAATAACCGGCTACAGGGCGCTTAACAAGTTTTACAACAAATAAACATCTAACACACACACACACACACACACACACACACACACACACACACGCATACACCACGACGACGACGGTGATGATGGTGATGATTGATGATGATGATGATGATGATGATGATGATGATAATAGAAACAAGAACAACAACAACGATGATGATGATGGCAACGACGACGACGGTGATGATGACGATGACGATGATAATGGTGATTAAAAAAAAAAGTCGGGAAGGTTGATGTGAGGTCACAACAGGCGCTTGGTGGAAAGAGGGAATGTGTGAGACCTACAGTAGACAGTGAAAAAAAAAAAATGATGGGGGGGCGGAGGGGGGGGGGGGGGGGGAGAGGAGGTCGAGAGCTAAATGGAGGAGACGACCACGGGTGGTTGAGGAGGGTCAAGTGCCAAGCTGTCAACTTACACCACCCACCACTATGATAAATCTCTCTCTCTCTCTCTCTCTCTCTCTCTCCCTCTCTCTCTCTCTCTCTCTCTCTCTCACCGTGAAAACAACATTGTGTGCAAACAGACAGCAAGCAAGCAAGATAGATAGATAGATAGGCAGACAGACAGATAGGCAGACAGACGAACGGACAGAGAGAGAGAGAGAGAGAGAGAGAGAGAGAGAGAGAGAGAGAGAGAGACAGACAGACAGAAGAGAGAGAGAGAGAGAGAGAGAGAGAGAGATAGTAGTTGTAGTTCACAGCCAAGCCGACCAAAAGAGGCCATATCAGAGCTGTATGCGAGCGGCATAGGCCTACATACATACACATATAAATACGCACACACATACATACAAACATACATATATTCATTCATACATACATGCATACACACATGCACATACGTATATACAGACAGACAGATATAGACATATATAATACATACGTACATACATACCACCATACATACATACATATACACACATAAACACATACACACATACATACATACATGCATACATACATACATACATACATGCATACATACATACATACATACATACATACATACATACATTCGTACATGCGTACATTACTAAAACCAGGTTTCCTTTAGATACCAGCCACGGCAAAAAATCATAACCCCCACCATTATCATAATCACCCGGCATCGGTCACATAGCAAAAAGGTCCATAGAGTATCAAATGACACCGTGACCCCCAGTCTGACAAATGAATTCCCAGTCAGCGAGGTCGTTTACCCTCAAAGACTTCAAAGGTGAAGGACGCAATCATGATTTTTTTTTTTTCTCTGCGATAGATTTCTCCGATGCACCATATGAAGAGACTTGTATGGAAAATGGCTCGCCTCAAAAACTCGACATTGATATATGATTTCCTTCATGAACAGATCATTTACAAGATATTGTCATGACATGTGATTAACAAGGGTTTTTAGTGGAGGGGCATGACATTTTGACGTAAAAACTTTACTTGTGACGTCTCTGGACTCTGTTAGTCGTTCGGACGGAATGTCAACAGAAAACAACAACAACAACAATAAATAAACAAACAAACAAACACACACACACTTAATATTCGTGACCCTTCTGTCACCAGAAGAAAGACGATGACAAGAATAATATAATGGGCATTAGTCAAAATGTGCCAGCATTACGTCGATCATACACATGGCAAGCACATGATGATTCCGTGCCTGGTTTGATTTTGATGGTGTTGCAGCAGTGAGAAAAAGATAGATTAATAATATATATTCTCAAAGTATACATATTTATGCGTAATATCGACTATTTGCAAGGGGTTTTTCATCATTAAGAAGATTTATGTGACTGATTAAAACTATACGATAAGAATTTGTATATCCTTCTTTTTTTTATCAAGTGCATCAAGTCTCCAAGAAGGATCTCACACACACACACACACACACACACACACACACACACACACACACACACGCACGCACGCACGCACGCACGCAACGCACGCACACACACACACACACCCACACACACACACACACACACACACACACACACACCACACGCCCTCAGGCTTGGTGTAAAGGACACACCCTTTCGGCCTACTATAAAGAGAGACCCCTCACCTCCCCACACTTCTCCAGCCTGCTATCCAGACAGGGTTCCACTCAGGCCACTTGTCCACAAAGGAATCACTCTAGGTCTGCTATCGACAAAGGAATCTCCCTAGGTCTGCTATCTACAAAGGAATCTATACAGACCTGCAATCTCCAAAGGAATCGCTACAGGTCTGCTATCTACAAAGGAATCCTTACAGACCTGCTATCTACAAAGGAATCCCTACAGACCTGCTATCTACAAAGGAATCCCTACAGACTGCTATGTTCAAAGAATCCTTACAGAGCTGCTATCTACAAAGGAATCCATACAGACCTGCTATCTACAAAGAAATCCCTACAAGCGTGCTATGTACAAAGAAATCCCTACAGACCTGTTATCCACAAGGAATCCCTACAGACCTGCTGTCTAAAAAAAATCCCTACAAGCGTGCTATGTACAAAGAAATCCCTACAGACCTGTTTATCCACAAAGGAATCCCTACAGACCTGCTGTCTAAAAAAAAACAAAAAAAACAAAAAAAAAACCCCTCCCTACACACATGCTGTCCACAAAGGAATCACAAGAGCCAGTAGGGGTCTAGTTTTCCACAATGGAATCCTTTCAGGTCTGATATCCATGATGGAATCCCTTCAGGTCTAGTATTCACAATGGAATCCCTATAGATCTGGTATCCCACAAACGAAGCCCTGCAGGTCTAAAATCAACAAAGGAAACCCTAAAGGTCTTCTATCCACAGAGGAATCCCTTCAAGTCTACTGTTCAAAAAGGAACCCCAACAGGTCTGTTATCCAGCATGGAATCCCTATAGGCCTGTTATTGACAGAGCAATCTCTTACAGTATCCACAATGGGATCTCCGCCGTTCTGATGTCCAGAAATCCCCACAGACCTGTTATCCAGAAGGAATCCCCCTGGGCCTCCTACTCTCAAAGGAATCCCTCCAGGACTTCTATCCACAAAGAAGTTCCCCTATGCCGCCTATCCACGAAGGAACCCCCTCCAGTCCAGCCATCTACAAAGAAATCCCTCCAGGCCTCCTTTCAACTGAGAAATCCCTCCAGGCCTTTCCAACAGAGGGATCCCTCCTACACTCCAAAGGAATCTCTTTTGGGCCTCCTTTCCACATGGGTATTTCTCCAGGCCTCCTTTCCAACAGAGGAATCCTTCCAGGACTCCAAAGAAATCTCTTTAGGCCTCCTTTCCACATAGCTACCTCTCAAGGCCTCCTTTCCACTGAGGAATTCCTCCAGGACTCCAAAGGAATCTCTTTAGGCCTCCTTTCCATATGGGTATCTCTCCAGACCTCTCTCCAGGACTCCAAAAAGAATCTCTTTAGGCCTCCTTTCCATATGGGTATCTCTCCAGACCTCTCTCCAGGACTCCAAAGAATCTCTTTAGGCCTCCTTTTCCATATGGGTATCTCTCCAGATCTCTCTCCAGGACTCCAAAAGAATCTCTTTAGGCCTCCTTTCCACATAGTTTTCTCTCCAGGCCTCCTTTCCAACATAGGAATCCCTCCAAGACTCCAAAGGAATCTCGTTAAGCCTCCTTTCCACTTAGGTATCTCTCCAGGCCCTCCTTTTCCAGCAGAGGAATCCCTCCAACCCACAATAGAATTATTCCAGAACTGCTGAAAGCAGCAAGACTGCGGATGGTATGCGCGGGAATTTGGATTGAGTTCGTTTTCTGTCTCCTTTCCTATCCCTGCAACGCCACTCTCTCTCTCTCTCTCTCTCTCTCTCTCTCTCTCCCCCCCCCCCCCCCCCCCCCCCCCCGCTTTTCTCCGCCCTTTGTCTGCCTATATGCTCTCTCTCTCTCTCTCTCTCTCTCTCTCTCCTCTCCCCGTCACTGCCCACTCCCCTCCGCCAGGGCGTTGAACATGTATCTGGGTTCAAAAATGAGCAAAATCATTTAGTTTCCCACGGTCCGCAAACTCACTCTATCTATGGACAAGGATCAGCAGGTGTTGTTCTTTCCCCGTCTTTTCCTTTTCTTCTCTTCTTCGGACTGTCTTTTTTTCTCTTTCATTTTCTTTCTTTCCTTTCCTTTCTCTCTTTCATTCAGTCTTTTTTTTTTTTTTTAATAAGTCTTGTTTTCTATTTTAGTCTTCTTTCCAACTTTTTGCTTCTTTCTCTCCCCCCCTCCCCCTTCCTTCATTGTTTCTCTCCATTTCTAACCACCCCCCCCCCACCCCACCCCACCCCACCCCCACACACACACACACACACACTTCACACACTTCTTTTTTTTTTTTTTTTTTCTCATTCTTCGCTTTCTTTCTCCAACTTGTCATCATCACAAAAACGCGAAGGCAGAAGCGTTCCAATCGCATCAGTCCTCTGTCCAAGACACAGAACCGGACCTTGAAAAGACTGAAAACCGCGCCCAAACACAGTGAATGCCTCAAACCCTCAGACTAACTGTCAAGCAGGCTAGGCAGCCTTTAGAATCTCCCCAAAGGAAAACCTTATGAAGGCATGTCGCCAGGCCCATTGACAGTGGTGTATTCAGGAGTGCCGGTTCATTATCCAGTTGCCGCTGGGATTGGGGGGTCAAAAGGGAATCCTGGACGATGACCTGCCCAGCCAAGCTCA
>JADBJO010011107.1:20000-22500 GCA_016801955.1 Conus betulinus
ACACAAAGAGAGAGAGAGAGAGAGAGAGAGAGAGAGAGAGAGAGAGACATGGACACACACACACACACACGAGCGCACGCGCGCGCATGAGCTACGCACATGCACTTGCACGATCAGTATCGCGGTATGTAGCCTACTACCTTCTTTTCGAGCGCCCAACTTTAACCTTAGAATATCTTTTAAAATGTTACACGTGGACAAGAAAGGATGCAGAGAACACAAGTCCTTTCTGGTCCTGAAATTAATTACTAGACACTCGTAGACACCTTACACGGTGATAGCAATAGACCTTTATAAACACTCGTAGACACCTTACATGGTGATAGCAATAGACCTTTATAAACACTCGTAGACACCTTACACGGTGATAGCAATAGACCTTTATAAACACTCGTAGACACCTTACACGGTGATAGCAATAGACCTTTATAAACACTCGTAGACACCTTACACGGTGATAGCAATAGACCTTTATAAACACTCGTAGACATCTTACACGGTGATAGCAATAGACCTTTATAAACACTCGTAGATACCTTACACAGTGACAGCTTAGTTAGGCCAGCCAGGTGTGATTGTTTGTTTGTCTTCCATTTCTTGCTGCTGCTAGTTTTTTCCCCCCCCTTGTATCAATTTCCCTTTCCTCCTCGCTTCCTCCCCCTCTTGCCGCAAACCCCCCATGACCCACCCCTTCACACACACACACACACACACACACACACACACACACACACACACACACACACACACATGCGCGCGTGCAAGTTCAAACACAACACACACACACACACACACACACACACACACACACACACACACACACACACACACACTTGTTTTGTTCCTATCCCAGTCTGATATCACCCAGTGTTAATACAGACTATACAAACTGAAGACACTCAAACTCTCTTCATCGTGTGCTACATTGAATTACATTAAATCCAACTTCCCTGTCGATCAAATTACTGTTTTAAATTAAGAATAAAAAACTGCTTGACGATACATCAGGACATTCACACCCCACCCCTACCCCCTTCCCGTCCATCCCCATCTCTGTCTCAAAAGTAAATGCAGACGACGGGATATTCGCTCCACGTTCTGATCGAGTGTAAGATGTAAACACTCAGCGCCGCACTGCTCCGAGTTCAAACTGTTCATCTTTTCTTTGTTCCTCTTTGAACGACATTCCCGCCAACGAAGATTCATTAACACAAAAATCGCACAAAGTGTATGAACACGAATTAAACACACAAGCTGGATTTGATTGACAACGTCATTACAACTTAGAAGAGATCAGCGTCACGGTTTCTGCACAAAAAAAGTTGTTTTTTCTTTGTACAGCAACAAGTTGCAGACTGCACGAAAAAAACCACAAAGTTTCCTGCCACTTTCTTCTCGAACACCGAGACTCTCACGGGCAGCTGGCAAAGCTAACAAGGGGCCAGTGCATGTGTATTGTTCGCACTGTTTCCCTCCTCTTGCTAACACCAACAACGACACAACACAGACCTCAACAGCAACAACAACAACAACACAACAAAACAGTGAAGTAAACAGAGACTTACATTACAAAGGTGGCCGAGTGCGACGTGGCTCCCAATCTTGAGCACAGCTGCTGCTGCTGGTGTTTCCTCTGGCAGTCTGGAACTGTGTGTGTGTGTGTGTGTGTGGGAGAGAATGTTCTGTGTCCCTTGTTGTCTCGGATAGCCTTCTAGGATTTTTCACGTTTCTTCCCCCCTATCCCGCCCTCTCAGGTTCTCTCTCCCCACACCCACTCACAACACGCTGTGTGTGCCATGGACAGGCATTGCTGCTGCTACAGACAGGGCTGGGAACTGGGGCTGCCGTTCTTTGATAGGGTCTCTAGCTGTTCAGTGACGCTGAGGCCATTTCCCACGGCCCCTATTATTGTGTGTGTGTGTGTGTGTGTGTGTGCGTGCGTGCGTGCGCGCGCGTGTGTGTGTGTGCAGGGCGTTTTTTTTTTTTTAAAGAGAGCGTATCAGTCACTTCAGAAGCGTAGGGAGGTGTGTGTGTGTGTGTGTGTGTGTGTGTGTGTGTGTGTGAGGGGGCGGGGGGAAAGGAGAATGGGGGGAGGGAGGAAGGTGGAGGAGGGGAGTAGAGGGGACACTTTTCGTCTCCTTCCTCCTCCCCCCCCCCCCCCCCCCCCCCACCGCCCCTCTCCCTCCGCCCCTGACATTTTGGAGCCAGAAAATATGGAAGGCGTGTTATGCTGTCACCACTACACCCCCCTCCTCTCCTCCTTCACCCTCCTCACTCTCTTGGAAAAAGGATCGCGCTTCTTCTCAAAATTTGGGAACTGATTAAGATTAATATCCCCCCCCCCCCCCCCCCCCCCCCCCCCCACGCCACTTCTTCTTCTCCCCCCTACCCCCACGTGTTTCAAATTGGAATTTTCCTTCCGCTTTTATCAGATGAGTCCTTCAGTGTTGTGCGTGGTTAGGGACCAGAGAAATTGACGCGTGCGTGCGTGCGTGCGTGT
>JADBJO010011107.1:30000-36674 GCA_016801955.1 Conus betulinus
ACATTTATAGTTTGATGAAAAGTAATCATTAAGTGTGTGTAATGAATTGTATTCATGGTTTATTGAAGAGGGTCTAAGTGGGAATCTTTCCCCAGTTTGGAAAACTAGACTCTGAAAGGTTTACATTGAAGTCCTTTACTGTGTAGTGCTATGATTCCGGAAAAGGAAATGATGTGTTATTATTCCGGAAAAAGGAATATTGCAGTATTTGATATTTGTCTCAAGTTCTAGTGGAATATGATGTGGCTAATGAATATGAAAATAGTCGTGATCGCAATGAGTAGTAGCCATGATAATCAAGGTAGTTCATCAGTTTCCCCCAGGTAGATGTGTTTCCCTGGACTGAGGGGGACTGGCTGCCACGTTTGAGGGTCAGGGGTTCGTGGATGTGTCTACCCCCTTCTTCTCCACCGTGTGTCGGTGTGGAGAGGTCGGCCTGAGTGCCGACAACCTACCCTATCTGCCACTGCGCCCGGGACCGACTACCCGCTGAGCCAGTTGGTCTGGAGACGCCGCTGCTGTCAAGCCAGAGCGCCGCTCCCAAGTATTTGAACCAGCGACCTGTTGGCCAGGCCGTCGCTGCGTTCTGTGCTTCTGTGTGTGTGTGTGAGCCACAGCTCCTGTGTGACACTGTCACCCTGTCGCCGGCAGAGACGCCGTGAGTGCTAGTGGTTTTTTTTTTTTTTCTTTGAGCCACAGTTCTGATGTTCTGCTAGTTCCGTGTGTCAGATTTGACGCTATAGACGTTGTCGTCTTCATCTTCGTCGTCTTCGTCGTTCCGTCGTCGTCGTCGCCGCCTTCATCGTCGTTGGAACCAGCAGCGATAATAGCGAATTATTTATAGATATATTTTGTGTCGTGCGCCCTGTTTGGCGTGTTTGAAATAATATATACATATAGTTTGTGTGTACGCCTTGTGCTTGGCGTGCCGACCTTCGATGTCCTTGCGATTATTGTATGTTTGTCTGATGGCTCAGGCAGCATAAAAAACAAAAAAAAAAGTGTTCTGTTGCCTGGCTGTCAATGTTCGGGTGAGTGTGTGTGTGTATGTGATTTAGAAAAGTCGTGCATGCATCCATAACTTCTGTGTGTGAGTCAGACAGTCAGACACCTGCAGACACCACTCATTCCATCCGTAACACACGTTGTTGCTTTTTTTTTTCCCCCAAGAGTGATTGTCAAGCATAAACGGTCTGCTTCAATTTTTAAGGTTTTGGATTGATTCTGAAGACCAGTGACTGAATTAGACAATACAAAAGTGTCATCAGCAAACGGTAATAGAAATATTTTTATAGTGCCTGGATTATACAGAATAACATGCTTACCTCTTGTTGACAAAAACGAAACCAGCCCATTTATATCAAAATGAGAAAAGTAACGGGCTCGACAGGCAACCTTGCTTCATACCTATAGGACATTGGTGTCCAGGTCAGATCAGAACGATTTCCTTATTTTATCGGATTCATTGTCGCACTGTCGGCTTTATCGACAAGAGAAGTTTCACATCCAGTTTTGGCGGATATTCATGATCTTCATACTCAGCTTGTCTCTTTGGGAAAGCATATAGTTTCTGTTGGGTCCCCAGCCACATGGGAATCTATGGTAACTCCGTGGCCATCGATTGTACGTAACCGTAAAGAGGAATCGGTTTTGTCACGGTTACATATTGGGCACAGCTATATAACGCACAGTTGGATACTCAGAAGGGAAGACCCTCCATGGTGTGTTGCATGTGACAGCTTGTTCAGTGTTCATCATTTTTTGACTGAATGTGCTGATTTGATGTGTATCAGAGAGAAGTTCTTTTCCACCAGTGATTTATCAGTTCTTTTTCGTGAGATTTCAGTGGATCTTATTTTTTCTTTTTTGAAAGAGGTAAACTTATTTTATAAGTTATAGTGCTTTAATAATGTATATAGGTGTTGCTGGAGTTAAACAGACAATTGTGCTTTTGTCTTTATAAACTTCAAGCGATGTGTTAATACTAGTGTGGGTATTTGTATCTAGAGACTCAGCAGATATGATAGCTGAGGTCCTGATTTGGCTCCTTGTAGTCCGCTGGACCCTATAAACACTACTAACTAACTAACTAAATCTCTTAATGTGTAAATGTGTTTTTTTCTGAATCATTTGTGTGTGGTGTGTGTTTGCCTGCACTTGCTTCCCCCCCCGACTACATTTTGTCTAGCATTTGATTAGATTGAGTTTTTTTAGGTGGCATCTATTCGAATGGAATTTTTGCCAAGTGTTTAGAAGACCGGATTAAAACCTTGTGTAAGCAGTGCACCCGACGCATCATGTTTTAATAAATGTTCAGTGATGCATGACGGGTAATCTCAAAGGCCTTTCTCGACAGCGCAGCATTTTGCTGCCGACTTATCCGCCAGAGCCTAACGCTTGACAACGCTTGACAGCAGTGCATGCGTGTACATGCTGATGAGTTGCAAAACAGAGACCTTAAGGTGCCCAGAACACGTAGCGTCACATGCAATTTCTTTCTGACCCGAGACGATCGGGAAGGATGGTCACTGTCTGTTCCCACCTCTGTTCTTGCTGGTATGTCGTGAAGTGCGCAAATTATACTTGCATAGAATTATAATTAGTCACCCACCTTCCCACCCGCCCCTGCTCCTCTGCCCTCCCCCTCCGCCCTCACCGCACAGTGTACACCCTGCCACTCCTTAAAAGGTAAAATGAAATGTCAGCTTTTTGATGTTAATTTTGGAGCTTGCCCATACGCATTTACACACACACACACATTGTGGTTTTGAGCACGTACGCACGCACATGCACTGTGCGCGCACGCACATATGTCACGCACGCATGTACGTAAGCACTCGCGCGCGCGCGCGCTCGCACACACACACACACACACACACACACACACACACACACGCACACACTGTGTACACACACACACACACACACACACACACACACACATATCCGTGCACACCATGCATGCATATTCACATGCATGCATTATCAACTCTTTTGCTTTCGCTGTCAGTCCGAAGTTTATAATAAGTACGTGTGTCCATTTTGTGCCACAAGTCATCCTCGGCATGTGTAAAATACTTTTTGTTCATTACCGAGTTAGTTTATTTCATTGTCATCTTTTGTTCCCCCACCGGGGTCTGCCCTGGGGGACCTGGGTGGGGTGTCTTATTTTTAGTTCTCAGGTCACCCTCTGTGCCCCTTGAGGGTGGGACTTTGTTTTAGGTGGGCTTTCTTTTTCTCTGTTTTTTTGTTTTTTTTTTCTGCCTACCCATGGTTCTTTCACCTGCATTTCTCTTTCAACATTCTCCTTAATAATCTGCAGTTTTCTGTTTCGTCTATCTTCTGCCTTTATGGGTCGTTATCCTATTCTTTTCCTTTCATCACAAGTCTTCTATAGCACTTTCTCTGTTTTCTCTGTGACCTCTTGCTCCACCGTGTTGACCGTGCGGTGCGACCCGTGTCGGGGGAGAATGGTGTCCTGGTGGTTGAGAGGGACCCGGAGTGGGATCCGCGTCCCTCAACACGCCACTTTGGCCCGGCCTTTCCCTAGACGGGGGGCAGCATGGGGCCCAATGCTGTCAATCGGTCGCCTCCACAGTGTGGGCATGGCATGGGTCAAACTGTGTGGCACGTTGCTTGCTCCGGAAGCCAGGTGAGTGGCCTCCTGTTCGTTCTCGACAGTTGGTCATGAGCCTGGTGAATGGGGTGGAGCGCGCGTGTCACGCAGTGTATACCTTCGCTATAACCCTGGTGTTTCCCTTTGCTAGAGGATTGCTTAGGGGCATCGCCTTTGTGGGCACTCGATGGCGGGTGGGGAGTAGGGGAGGTGAAGTTTTTTTCCCCTTATTATGAATTCTAAACAAATACCTCCAAACAAAAAGAGAAGAAACGATGATGGACATGGCAAGTGTATGGACGAGATTACGAATAGAGATTCAGATTCAGATAATGAGATAGGGAAGTGGCAAAGAGAAAGGGTATCCAAAACGCATGGCCAAGCTTCCTTTTAGTGGAAGCAAAAGACCCCAAAGAATCCATTGCTCGGATTTCTCCGTTCGCTGTTTGCAAGTGGTTTGAGGGAGTCTCGTCCACAGGATTCAAAATGATTAAGAGACTCCGATCTGGTAGCTACCTTGTTAACTGTGCTACGGAAGCGGCGTCTCGGTTGCTACTGAAAAGGGATGGTTCTCGGCTCATGGATATCACAGTTAAGGTTTCCATTCACCCCTTTCTCAACTACTCGAAAGGGGTAATCAGATGTGCTGACTTGGCTGGAGTTGCTGAATCGGAAATTCGGACTGAGATGGAAAGCCAGGGTGTTCTGCAGGTCCATAGAGTTAAAATCTCTAAAGGAAGTGACTTGATTGAAACCAACACACTATTCTTGACTTTTGCTATGTCATCTCCTCCGGAGTTCGTCAAAGTGGGTTATATCCGAGTGAAAGTTACGCCTTTTGTGCCATCTCCTTTGCGATGTTTCAAGTGCCAACGCTTTGGTCATTCCAGCCGAGCTTGTCGGGGTCAGGAGGTTTGTCGTGATTGTGGGCAGAAGAAGCATGAGGAATCTTGTGTAAGTGTAGTATACTGTGTCAATTGTAAGGGTGACCATCCAGCAAATTCAAAAAGTTGCCCAGTGTGGAAAAAGGAATGCGAGATTCAGAAAGTAAAGATTGAGAGAAAATGTTCCTTTACTGAGGCAAGAAGATTAGTGGAAGCTAGGACTCCTTCGACTTCTACTTATGCACAGAAGGTGGTCAACGATTCTGCGAATCGGTCATCGGGTGATGATCTGGGAGCAGCTCCATTCACTGCTCTGGAGAAGAAATTGACAGAATTGTTGTCATCGGTTTTGGATCGGCTTACTACACTTGAGCAATCAGTTGAGGTTTTGACTCAGAAATGCAATAGTGTTTCGACCAGCAATGTACAACAGGCTTCAGTCCCTGCTGGTGAGGGAAGAGGTGTTTCAGTTGTACAAAGTACTGTGGACCAGAGGTCAGGGGTGAAGGATCGGAGGAAAGAGTTGTCCCCTCGCTCACAAGTCAACAACAGCAATACGAGACAGGCACGCAGTGAGGAGCGTCCTTTTCGGACTCCAGATCCTCTTAGGGGAAAATCTCGAAGTCAGATATTTGGTGCAGCAGGTTTCAGTCCAGTAAGAGCAAATTCCAAGCATGGCAACAAACAACTTAGAAATTTATCAGGAGCATCGGCTTCTGATCTTGTCTTGAAGAACCGTTTTAGTTCTTTGATGGATAGTGAAGTTTCTGGGGAAGAGGGCTGATAGATATTCTTTTAATAACCTTACATGGACATACTCCAGTGGAACATAAGGGGAGTTAAAGCAAATGGTCGGGACCTTGAGCTATTGTTGGCAGAGTATAGATCTTTGATAATTGCTCTTCAGGAAACCCTTTTAAACTGCAAGCAAGAAGCATGAGATTACTGGTTTCTCCTGCATACACAAGCCAGCTTCTGCAGACTTTTCAAGGAGAGGTGTTTCTCTTTATATTCATAATTCGGTACTTTTATACAGATATTCCACTTCAGACGGATCTGGAGGCAGTGGCTGCTCGTATCTCGTTAAACAAGGCAGTTACGATATGCTGTTTGTATTTGTCTCCATCTTTTGTGATTTCAAAGAGTCAGTTGGATGGTTTAATTTCTCAACTCCCTCGTCCATTTCTTTTATTGGGTGACTTGAATGGTCATTCTCCACAGTGGGGAAGTAACTGTACTAATTCCCAAGGGAAAGTTCTTGAGATTTTATATCGGATCATGATCTCTGTCTTCTGAATTCAGGCTCACCGACCTTTTGTTCTCCTTCTGGTTCCTTGACTCACTTGGATTTGTCCATTTGTGATCCTTCCTTATTTTTGGACTTAGAGTGGCAAGTTCATTCGGACCTAAGCGGGAGTGATCACTTTCCGATTTTTATTTATTTACGAAGCAATTGCAGGAGTCCCCTCGGGAAACATGGAAGCTCCGCTCTGCAGATTGGAGTCTTTATCAGCAACAGATTTTAAGTAGAATGCCTTTGAATCTGTTGCAGAGTTATGATGATCCTGTTTTGCAGTTCACTAAAGTGATTGTAGAGAGTGCTAACGAAGCTATCCCAAGTCCCGTGATAAACCTAATGATGTTAAGACCCCTTGGTATGATAAAGAGTGCAAAACTTTGAAGGGTAAGAGAAAGAGTGCTCAAAGACTTTTTGCTAGATTTCCTATGGTGGGAAACAAAGTTAAACATCAGGCATGTAGGGCAAAGTGTCGGTATACTTTAAAACCAAGAAGAAAGAATCTTGGAAAAAATTTTGTTCAAATCTATCTTTTAAGGTCAATTCAAGGAAAGTCTGGAAATTAATCCGTAAGATTAAGGGAAAGTCGGCTACATCAGCTATTAAAAGTTTGCAAGTAAACGGATCAATTATTACAAATAAAAAGGAGGTTGCTAACTTGTTAGCTGCTACTATTCACCACAATTCGTCAGCTGATCATTATTGCAAGGAATTCCAGCGTATCAAAAGATCTGCGGAGTCAAAATCTTGTTCTTTCGTGCCAGATAGTTCTGAGGATATAACTGCGTTTTCAGCATGGATGAGTTAAAGGACGCCATTTTGAAAGCCAACAACTCAGCTCCTGGACCAGATGACATTCATTATCAATTTATTCAAC
>JADBJO010011107.1:39609-67155 GCA_016801955.1 Conus betulinus
TATACACTGCGTGACACGCGCTCCACCCCATTCACCAGGCTCATGACCAACTGTCGAGAACGAATAGGAGGCCACTCACCTGGCTTCCGGAGCAAGCAACGTGCCACACAGTTTGACCCATGCCATGCCCACACTGTGGAGGCGACCGATTGACAGCATTGGGCCCCATGCTGCCCCCCGTCTAGGGAAAGGCCGGGCCAAAGTGGCGTGTTGAGGGGCGCGGATCCCACTCCGGGTCCCTCTCAACCACCAGGTCACAGAGAAAACAGAGAAAGTGCTATAGAAGACTTGTGATGAAAGGAAAAGAATAGGATAACGACCCATAAAGGCAGAAGATAGACGAAACAGAAAACTGCAGATTATTAAGGAGAATGTTGAAAGAGAAATGCAGGTGAAAGAACCATGGGTAGGCAGAAAAAAACACAAAAAACAGAGAGAAAAAGAAAGCCCACCTAAAACAAAGTCCCACCCTCAAGGGGCACAAGAGGGTGACCCTGAGAACTAAAAATAAGACACCCCACCCAGGTCCCCCAGGGCAGACCCGGTGGGTTTTGGTTACACTCAGAGAGCAATGCAATCCAGTCCCATCCAGCACACTAACACAGTGCAATAAAAGAAAGAGTCAGCCCCACCTTACCAAGTCTGCGCTGAGATGACGGCAGGGTCGACTGAAGGCAGCAGTCAGGGAGACTGAGAGAGCAGATGACGCGTCAGCAGGCGGAGTGTAGGTGGCTGGGAGCTCGCTTCTGCCCACTGTTTATTCCGCCTTCACTCACCTTCACCTTCCTCACCATAAGCAGGGAGGGAGGTGGGTAGGGGGAAAAAAAAAAAAAAGAGAGAGAGAGAGAGAGAGGGGTGAGGTAGAGACTGGGCATAGGTTGATAGATGGGGGATGGTTATGGGTGTTACGGATAGAATGGGTGGTGTCTGCATGTGTCTGACTGTCTGGCTCTCACACAGAAATTATGGATGCATGCACGACTTTTCGAAATCACATACACACACACCACTCACTCGAACATTGACAGCCAGGCAACACTTTTTCTGTCTTATGCTGCCTGAGCCATCAGACAAACATATATAATAAATGCAAAATCATAAATAGTCGGCACGCCAACCACAAGGCGCACACACAACTATATGTATATACTAATATTTCAAATACGCCAAACAGGGCGCACGACATAAAATATATCTATATTCAATTTACTATCTACTGTCGCTGCTGGTTCCAACGACGATGAAGGCGGCGACGACGACGACGAAACGATGATGAGGGCAAAGGCGACAAGACGATGAAGATGAAGACGACAACATCTACAGCGTCAAGTCTGACACAGAACTTGCAGAACGTCAGAGCTGTGGCTCAAGGAAGAAAAAAAACAAAACCACTAGCACTCACGGCGTCTCTGCCGGCGACAGGGTGACAGTGTCACACAGGAGCTGTGGCTCACACACACACAGAAGCACAGAACGCAGCGACGGCCTCGCCAACAGGTCGCTGGTTCAGAAACTTGGGAGCGGCGCTCTGGCTTGGCAGCAGCGGCGTCTCCAGCCCAACTGGCTCAGCGGGTAGTCGATCCCGGGCGGTGGCAGGTAGGGTAGATTGTCGGCACTCAGGCCGACCTCTCCACACCGTTACACGGTGGAGAAGGGGGTAGTCACATTTACGAACCCCTGACCCTCAAACGTGGCAGCCAGTCCCCCTCAGTCCAGGGAACACATCTACCTGGGGGAAACTGATTAACTACCTTGATTATCATGGCTACTACTCATTGCAATCACGACTATATTCATATTCATTAGCCACATCATATTCCACTAGAACTTGAGAGAAATTATCAAATACTACTGCAATATTCCTTTTTCCGGAATAATAACACATCATTTCCTTTTCCGGAATCATAGCACTACACAGTAAAGGACTTCAATATAAACCTTTCAGAGTCTAGTTTTCCAAACTGGGGAAAGACTCCCACTTAGATCCTCTCTCAATAAACCATGAATACAATTCATTACACACACTTAATGATTACTTTTCATCAAACTATAAATGTCTTTCGCCGTGTCACAAATGTCATTTCTTTTTTGTATGAGAACAAGAATGTTCATTTCAATTCATACAATCACCAGATTTTAAAAGGAATATTTTTTCCCCCAAAAGATTCAACATCTTCAATACATGTAAAGGAAAGATTTCCACACACTCTTGTTTACCAACATACAACTATTCATATTCATATCAAGAGTGAATTAAATACTCATCCACATCAAAATGAAAACCACCATATAGAAGATATGTAAAGTCTCTGTCGCTCACTCTGGGCGCTTATTATTCATAGCATCGAACGCAAACCACATTAGAAATAAGACCTTTTTTTTTTCATCATGAAGTTCATAACTAATTTAAGTCATAGAATAAACGAAACCTTTTTTTTTTTTCTGAAGACCACTTCCTTTAACACTCACTTCATCTAGTCATGTTTTTCGAAAGCATTTCGTTTTGTTACCCTATCCAGTCATAGGACAACAGAACACAGCAAATACCATGCTTTCTAAACAAATCCTTGACAAGTGCGCCGAGAAAGTTTCAGTCGCTCCTAAACGGGAATACGAACGGTTTCGGTTTGCTAACAAATAAATATTTAATGATAGATATGACTGCCACAAAAAAAAAACAGCTGAGTCCCTCTTCGGCCTTCTGGAATGCTGCGGAGCCGGAATCACTGCAGAGACTGCCTAACCGGTTCAGCTCACCCGGCTGTAACGGCGCGCAGGTGAGTAGCAGTCAGGTAAACTTTTCAACCGGCTTCCGGAGGACTACCCTTTTTTCCGGTTAGCACGGTTGCATGATAATTTGTGACCGGACGGGATACGATCCGTCACAATGGGCCTTCCACGTCAACACTGTAACAGCTGTCTTAAAACAAAATCTCTCTCTCTCTCTCTCTCTCTCTCTCTCTCTCTCTCTCTCTCTCTCCTGCACAGGGATTAAAGACCAGAGCAAACAAAGGTGCAAGTGTATTTGTGTTTGATCAAGCACTTGTGCATGTGTGTGTGTGTGTGTCTTCATTTATGTGTGTGTGCGTGAGCGCGCGCGCGCGCATATGCGCATGTGCATGTTAATGAGCATATGAGTGTAGATGTCTGTAATAAACACTCATACGTGAGTGTGGAGATGGGGGAAGAGATGTATGGCTGGAGGGAGATGGGTCCCTGGGTCATGTGTGGGCAAGTTTGTCGTTTACTGCTGATGAAATGAGAAGTAAAAAATATCATACGTACTGTATTCCATTGTTACGTGTGTGTTGTAGCTGTAGCTCTTACGACTGGGCTTCCATCTGCCATCCTTTTAGAGTACGGTGATCAGTACTGATTGTGGTTGTAATGAGTTGATACATTTTTTAAACCACATTCTTATTTGACTGAGTGGGAAAACACTGGAATCCAAATAATGATAGATGCAACACATTCATATGAAACTAAACATTTTCATGGACTAACGTTAATATGAAACAAAAAAGAAGAAAAATGTTGCTATTTGAATGTACAATGGCAACACAGTTCACTAACGCATTTTGAAAGCAATGGGACAAATGGAATAGTCAGTCAGCAACAGGAAATGCGCGCCAAATGTTCACTATACAAAGCAACGTGAAGTGCAGCTGCTGAGCCAGGTCAAGAAAACCTACACGTTTTGTATGGGAAAAGAAAAGGAGGGGAATACATAAGATTCTATGCTATCGGTTTATGGTGAAGAGATTTACATCGCGAAATGTACGAAACCTCATCAACACTTCCAGTATCCGAAAAGTCTTTAGTGCTAGGGATGTTAGCAGGGAAATCTCCCACTGCTGGTACAGTGCTCTGAATGGGTGCACCTCAAACAGCTTCTAACGACCAAGTCCGCCTCCTGGCCTCCTCCAATAGCCTCTGAAGCCTGGGGAGCCATGCTTTACTGACAGGAAGAAGGGCGAGGGTGGGTCGTTGGTGCCTTCCTTTGGGTGGATGGAGCTCATGTACCTAGCAGGGTGCTTCATGGAGGAGGAGGCATTCTTTGATTTCAGACCTGTGCTGCCTTGTGGGTAAACCCCTTTGTGGGAAATGCTAAAAAAAATTCCAGAGCTGAGCCCCTGAGATGGTCTGATGAGCCCTGGCGTAGTTAGAGTAGCCAGCTCACCGTATAGCATGTCCTTTGGGATGTGACCAAGTCAGCGCAGGCGTTTTTCTGTGTCAGCATGACGAATGTGCTAGGCATCCCTGCGTGAGTCAGGACGTCCTTGTTAGTGACGCAGTTCTGCCATTTTGATGCCCAGGAGTCTTCTGAGGCAGAGCACGTGGAAGGTGCTCAGTCTGCCTTCTTGTTAAGAGAACAGGGTCCATGCTTTGCTTCCGTATGGAAGAGCGCACAGCACGCAGGCTTGGTACACGTTCATCTTGGTGTTTGATATTAGCATGGCGTTGTCCTAGACTCTCTTCACTAGACGGGCCTTTGCTGTTGCTGCCTTCCTGATCCGCACATTCAGCTCGCACATCCAGCTAGAGAGAGATTACTGGAGATGGTGGAGCCCAGTTAAGTGGTGTGGTCGCCCGTTTCGAGTGTGAAGATTATGGGAGATGCGGGGAGTGCTGCTGACGTCTTGGCTCGTAATATCTTTTTTTTCAGGCCGATGGTGAGGCCGAACTCGGTCCAGGCATCAGGAAATCAGATGATGGGCCGTTTCTGGGCTTTCTTGGTGTGGGCAGTGAGGGAAGCAGCATCTGCAAAGAGCATCTCCCTGATGAGGAATTTCCGCACCTTTTGTCTTTGCACGGAGATGAGTCAGCTTGAAGAGGCTCCCGTCACCCCTAGTCTTCAGACGGTTGGAAAGCGTCGTGCAGCAGCAGGGGGAAGAAGACGCTGAATTGTGACAGAGCAAGCTCTCGCACCCTTGTTTGACACCTCTCTTGATTGGGATGGGGTCTGAAGATTAATCGTCGAACAGGACACTTCCATTCTTGTTGTCATGGAATGACACGATCATCATCAGGAGCTTGGGGGGACATCCAATCCGGTATAGTAGGGTGAAAAGGCCTGACCTACTGGCTCAAAGTCGAACGTCTTGGTTAAATCAATGAAGCGATGTAATTGCCTCAGGAAGAATGTCATGTCGATCGTCAACCTCGCACCTCTGAAGCCGCACTGTTCCTCTGGATACACATGTTCGGCGACTAGCTGCAGCCTGTTGAGGACAACGCAGACAAAGGGTTTACCAATAATGCTAAGGAGGGGACATTCGGCAATAGTTACTGCAGTCACTGTGGTCCAGCTTGTTCTTTAATAGTGTGATGATATTTGCATCGCGCATGTCTAAGGTGCAGTCCCTTCCTCCCAACCCTGCAGCAGAAGCTCAGTGAAGTGACAGAGGACAGTACTGTCGCTGCCAGCTTTGATGACTTCTGGCGGAATGTTGTCACTACCTGGATCTTTACCACAGGCTAGCAAGTCGATGACATTGCTTAGTTTCTCAATGGTGGGTGGGGCATCGAGCTCCTCCAAAGCAGGCAGGGGATGGTGCTCTTGATGGCTGGGTGGGTGGCTGAGTTCTTCCTCGAATACAGCTCCTGGTAGTGCTACGCCCATCCCTCTCTCTCTCTCTCTCTCTCTCTCTCTCTCCTCTCTCTCTCTCTTATACACGCTCCTCTCTCTCTCTCTCTCTCTCTCTCTCTCTCTCTCTCTCTCTCTCTCTCTCTCTCTCTCTCTCTCTCTCTGTTTGCTGTGGTCAGTTATGAAATCAAGTGATGCAGATTAGAGGAGCGATCTTGATAGCGCTGGGGCCGATGCTTTCTTCATGCCTTTGTACATGGCGCGGATGTTGCCGCTTTCGGCGGATTCCCTGGCACAGGTTCAACCGGTACTCACTGGCGCATTTCCGCATTTCTGGGCGTTGTTGCGAGGTGTCCGGAGAGGGGTTAGCATCTTCTTTGATTGCTCGCTCTAGTGGTTGAGGAGTACGGGTCACTGAGCAGAAATGGCAGCTACTTCTTCACGATTCTCTTCCCACAGGTGTCCAAGGCAAATTGGTAGGTGGCATCACGGATGTAGTTCCATCATGATGAAGCACTGTCTGTCGTCCTCAAGGGCCTTGTGCATAGTTCTGGCGAAGTCTTTGCACAGTTCGAGCACTGACGTCATGGCTGCGTTGATTCAAGGACGTCCCTTCTGCTTAGAGCAGTGGATTCGCTTGGGCTGAAGACGCACCCTGCTGTCAACCAGGGAGTAATCAATGTCGCGGTCAGCACTGTGGTAGCTGCGGGTGACGAGCTCATGGTTGAGCTAGGAACTTCGGTGATCGCGAAGTTCAACTGATGCCAGGGACTGGATCTGGGGTGTCTCCAGGACAGTCTCTGGTGTGGCGTGGAAGAAAGTTTTCGTGATACAGAGGTCATGGAAGGAACAAAGCTCAAGTAGCTGCTGTCCGTTCTCGTAGAACTTGTCGATGCCGAAGCGGCCGATGCATCGGGCCAGGAGCTGTGGTCTGCACCAATCTGGGCGTTAATGTCCCAGAGCAAGAACAGGTGTTCCTTTTGCAGGTACCTCTCTAATATTGGCTTCTAGCTCTTCATAGAACTCATCCTTAACCTAGGCGTGCTTGGAAGAAACAGCCAGGAGCATGAATGATCGCCTGTCAGAATTGCAAGAAAAGGTGAAAGGCAGCTCTACACGCAGCAAAGAGGTGGGAACCAAATTCCTGACAATCCGTCGTGATTATTGTACTGTTTGTAACTGATGAACACCAGGAAAGTCCGATTGACAGTGACCTGTGTTATCATTGTATCTAACGGTCTATGCACTTCCGTGATCTGGGATCCGATCGCAAAGTACTTCCTTGTATTGTATTCGTGATGTTTGTGTCTAATTTTGTGTCTGTACAGTCCCCCCAGCCCCATCGTCCCAATCTTGTGAATGGGTTTGTTAAGCTTAACACAATAAACCATCATTCATTCATTCTTTCTCTCTCTCTCTGGCAGTGTCTAAGATGTTATGTGCTGTATCCCGGAGACGTCATTTTTCTTTCCTGTTAGACATGATAAGTACAAAAAAGGGTGGGGAGCAGAGTCACTTGTCGTACCAGAAACTTCATCTGTCGTGTGAGTACGGTACTGGCCAAGCAGTCTGTCGTGGACATCTCCTTGGTGTAAGAGTCCTGTAACTCGGATTTACGGCGATTAAAATTTTTATGGTGACTTTATACGTGATATGTTAGGAGCTGATATCATTGCGACATGCTCTCTCTCTCTCTCTCTCTCTCTCTCTCTCTCTCTCTCTCTCTCTCTCTCTCTCTCTCTCTCTCTCTCTCTCCATATTTTTACACGGTTTTCCTTTGTTTGAGGGCTGGCTGAAAAAAAGGCCTTGTGCATAGTTCTGGCGAAGTCTTTGCACAGTTCGAGCACTGACGTCATGGCTGCGTTGATTCAAGGACGTCCCTTCTGCTTAGAGCAGTGGATTCGCTTGGGCTGAAGACGCACCCTGCTGTCAACCAGGGAGTAATCAATGTCGCGGTCAGCACTGTGGTAGCTGCGGGTGACGAGCTCATGGTTGAGCTAGGAACTTCGGGTGATCGCGAAGTTCAACTGATGCCAGGGACTGGATCTGGGGTGTCTCCAGGACAGTCTCTGGTGTGGCGTGGGGAAGAAAGTTTTCGTGATACAGAGGTCATGGAAGGAACAAAGCTCAAGTAGCTGCTGTCCGTTCTCGTAGAACTTGTCGATGCCGAAGCGGCCGATGCATCGGGCCAGGAGCTGTGGTCTGCACCAATCTGGGCGTTAATGTCCCAGAGCAAGAACAGGTGTTCCTTTGCAGGTACCTCTCTAATATTGGCTTCTAGCTCTTCATAGAACTCATCCTTAACCTAGGCGTGCTTGGAAGAAACAGCCAGGAGCATGAATGATCGCCTGTCAGAATTGCAAGAAAAGGTGAAAGGCAGCTCTACACGCAGCAAAGAGGTGGGAAACCAAATTCCTGACAATCCGTCGTGATTATTGTACTGTTGTAACTGATGAACACCAGGAAAGTCCGATTGACAGTGACCTGTGTTATCATTGTATCTAACGGTCTATGCACTTCCGTGATCTGGGATCCGATCGCAAAGTACTTCCTTGTATTGTATTCGTGATGTTTGTGTCTAATTTTGTGTCTGTACAGTCCCCAGCCCCATCGTCCCAATCTTGTGAATGGGTTTGTTAAGCTTAACACAATAAACCATCATTCATTCATTCTTTCTCTCTCTCTCTGGCAGTGTCTAAGATGTTATGTGCTGTATCCCGGAGACGTCATTTTTCTTTCCTGTTAGACATGATAAGTACAAAAAAGGGTGGGGAGCAGAGTCACTTGTCGTACCAGAAACTTCATCTGTCGTGTGAGTACGGTACTGGCCAAGCAGTCTGTCGTGGACATCTCCTTGGTGTAAGAGTCCTGTAACTCGGATTTACGGCGATTAAAATTTTATGGTGACTTTTATACGTGATATGTTAGGAGCTGATATCATTGCGACATGCTCTCTCTCTCTCTCTCTCTCTCTCTCTCTCTCTCTCTCTCTCTCTCTCTCTCTCTCTCTCCATATTTTACACGGGTTTTCTTTGTTTGAGGGCTGGCTGAAAAAAAGCCACTGACTTATGCTTATCCTTTCCTTCAATAAAACAACATTTCGTTCGTGATCTCTCTCTCTCTCTCTCTCTCTCTCTCTCTCTCTCTCTCTCTCTCGCTCTCTCTCTCTCTCTCTCTCTCTCTCTCTCTCTCTCTCTCTCTGAGTGTGTGTGTGTGCGTGTGTATGTCTGTCTGTCTGTCTGTCTGTCTGTCCGTCCGCCTATCCATTGTATAAGATAATAATGATCTACTGCATTGCCTTGTCTGTATTTATTTCATTAATGCAGCTTTGCTGTCGATGCAACCCTTAGTGGGAAACGTCTCTACAATTATTATTTTCTGGTCCCGCTTCAGAGAAATTACCAATCACTCATACACACAAACACACACACACACACACACACACACACACACACACACACACACACACACACACACACACACACACACACACACACACACACACAGAGAGAGAGAGAGAGAGAGAGAGAGAGAGAGAGAGAGAGAGAGAGAGACAGACAGACAGACAGACAGACAGAGACAGAGACAGAGAGAGACAGAGAGAGACAGAGAGAGAGAACAAACAATTGAACAAAAATATTTTACCAGGGTAATGAGATAAGCAAACTGTACATGCTTTTTTCCACCCAGCCTGGGGAAAAAAAAAACAGAAGAAGAAGAGAAAAACGACCAAAATAAAGGAAAACATGCAAGTCATTATAGCAACTAGAGGGAAAACGGTGAATACAAAAATCGATAATTAGACCATGAAAAGTAGACTGATACTTCAAACGCAGATAACAGAATCCTGCATGCATGAACAAGTGTGCGAGTACACACACACAAACGCGCCCACGCGTGCGCGCGTGCAAATGATGGGAGGGATGGGGGTGGGGGAATTTGTCTACTGACAAAAGAAAAAAGAAATAGATAAAGAGAGATATAGAAATAAAGAAATAAATGAAGACAGAAAAAGAAATAAGAGAAGAAGAAGAAGAAGAAGAAGAAAGAAAGAAAAAGAAAGAAAGAAAAAAAACAAGATGCAAAGCATATAAAGGTACTCACAGTTTATCCTGAATACGCGTGAGATATTATCCCATAAAGAGGAAAAACCGTCTTGGGCTGGTGTAAACCGTTAGTAATGGCTATTCTGGTAAACATCGGCCATCATCTGTAACCTATAATGAACATACAAATTTTCAGAAAGATCGGCCAAGAACTTTCTGAGATTCTCCATAACGAAGAAAACCATTATGGGCCGTTAGTAACGGCTATAACGGTAAACATATACATTGGGCATCATCCGTGACCCATAGTGTACATACCAACAAATTTTCAGAAATATCGGCCACGTACTTTCTGAGATATTCCATGAAGAAGAAAAACCGTGATGGGCCGTTAGTAGCGGCTATAACGGTAAACTAAAACATCGGGTATCATCCGTGACTCATAATAAACATGCCTATAAATTTTCAGAAAGATGATCCAATTACTTTCTGAGATATTCCATTTTAAAAAAAGCGTTATGGGTCATTATAGCCGCTAATAACGGCTATAACGGTCAACTAAAACGTCGGGCATCATCCGTGACCCATAATGAACATACCTACTAATTTTTGAAAAGATTTGCCAAGTACTTTCTGAGACATTCCATAGAAAAGAAAATCGTTATGGGCAGTTATAGCCCTCAGTAACATTTAAACTGTTTGAAATAGTATCTGTACGCTGCCTTAAAAGAAGCAATACTATCTTTTTGTTAATGTCTACTGGTACAGAGTTCCAAAGCGTTTCCACCTGAGTAGTGAAGACTTGTTTTGAAAAGATCAGTTCTAGGTTTACGGATAAGTATATTATTGGTGTGAGAGTCGAAGGTGATTAACCATTCATTATATATTCTGTACATCAGTATTGCTTTATTGCACTGACGTCTGTGTGACAAGGGAAGAATATCTAGCTTTACATAGTCCTGTAATGTTAATGATGACGATTTTAGAAGAATAAATTTAAGAGCTCGCTTAGGAGTACGAACTATATGTTACAATTGATGCTAGAATAATAATGATAATAAAAAAAGAATTGACGCATAATCAATACATGATTGAATGTACGCGTGATAAAACTGCTTCAGGCGTTCATATTCAGAAAGTTTTCGATTTTTGAGAGGTGGAAAATTTTTTGCGGTACACGTTTGTTTATACAGTTAATATGGGGTGACCAAGTGAGATTATGGTCTAAGGTGACTCCCAAAACCCTATGAGTGCTGACTTCTTCAAGTTGCTTGTCACCGATGTATATGATGGGCATAGTTGAAGCTAAATTTTGTCTTTTCTGTCGCGAAGTTATAATCATATATTTTGTTTTCTCTTCGTTTAGGGCCATGTGAGTTAGTTTGGTCCTGGTCACTAACTGATGAAAATTCGCTTGTAATTTAATGAATTGTAGACTAGGGTCAGAGTGCTTAGAATGGATAGATGTATTATCGGCAAAAAAAGATCGCATGAGCCATTGATATGTAAAGGTAGATCATTCACGTATATAAAAAAAAAAAAAAAAAAAAAAAAAAAAAGAGGACCAAGTACTGATCCTTGAACCAAATTTTAGTGGAAAGAATCTGGACTGTATGTTACATAGGAAAAACTGACTGTTGACGACTGGAGAGAAAAGAGTTTATTAAAGAAAGGACACGAGTGGAAAATCTACACATAGCCAGTTTTCTCAGTAATAATTTGTTATCAATGACGTCAAATGCTTTTGCAAAGTCAATGAAGAGTACCCCAGAGCAATTTAAACCATCTATGTTTTCTACCCACTGATCAACCAGATTTGTCAGTGCAGTATGACAAGAATAGTTAGGTCTGAATCCAGATTGGTTAGGATGGAGTAAGTCGTATTTTGTAATATGAGGCATAAAGCATTTATTGATATGCTTTTCTAATAGCTTAGAAAAAAGAGGCACAAGGGAAATGGTGCTATAATTGAAGGATCTGTTTTGTGTCCAGATTTGAAGAGTGTGAATTATTTTGGCTTGCTTAAGAATAATAGGAAACTAACTTTTATCAGTACAAAGATAATATAAATAAGCTAATGGTTCAGTAATGGGAGGAGCACTAGTTTTATAATTTTTCCATCCAGATCGTCAGGACTGCGAGTAAATGTCTGTTTCATATGAATAAAATGAAAAGAAATATCACAAATGGTTATTGGGAAAACTACGAGTTTAGTTTTAATGGTTTCTTACCCACAGAAATGTTTGAGAAGTTGTAGTTTATTCATGTAAGATCTGTCTTCTTTTACTGTTTGATCAACAATGGTGGGAAAAAATCCTGATTTAAGCTATCAGCAGAAATTTCTTTCGGAACTGCACTTGTTTTGTCTGAATTCTAACGAGTAAGAATGTTTATCACTTTCCAAACTGATTTTTGAGTTATTGTTAGAGCTATTACAAACTAAGTTTTTAAAATACCTCTTTTTTGAACTGTGCAATATTGATGTAACTTGTTCCTTTGTTTCTTGAATTCTTCCATTTTTTATGTCTTTAACAGATTATCTCGTAACCACAAAGCTGTTTGAATATCGTCTGTCGTGCTCAGGTGAATATTTGACCCTTTTAGTTATAAAAGGAGCACGTTTATTGTAGATGTCTACGAAAGTTTTATGCCAGAATTCAAAAGCTTAATCATGGTTAGGAAATGATAAACATGAGGTAAGACGATTGAGCTAAATTATATAGGAAGCAAAATTGTCAAAGTTGGCAAATGATCTGTACGTGATAACTTTATGCCCAGGTCTAGGAATATTTGTGCCTGTTTTAAGCCAAGCTACGCACACTGGTGAGTGGTCACTACGTCCACAATGCTGAGAACATATTTCTATGATTTTGTATTGTTTGCTCGCATAAACATGATCCATCAGGGTTTTGGATGTTGGGGTAATTCGTGTCGGGTATCAATTAATTGGAATAGGCCTAAATTATCATATGTTAGATTCCATCGATTATTGTTAAGAAGGCCTATGTTGAAATCACCGAAGAGAATTGTTTCGTTTCCGACCAATGTAACAGCTTCCATCATTTCGTAAATTTGTCGTACCAGTCAATGCGTTCAGAGGGGTTCCTGTATAAAAATCCATTGAAAATGAGTTTACTTTTCTTAATATTAACTTCGACCCAAATTGATTCAATACCATGACGTTCAAATGAATTTATCCGTGTGCACGCAAGAGACTGGCATGAACAAAGTATTAAACCTGTTTGCATTGGGAGAATTGGTCGAGTCGAATATGGCTGTAACCTGGTATTGATACATCTTCATCAGTTATATATTTAGTTAATCTAGACTTAGCACAGCAAAATAAATGAAACTTTTCCAAAATTATGAAGAATAGATGATAACTCTTCCCGTTTCTTAAGTACATGATTTACATTTTAAAATCCTATTCTAAGACCGTTATTGAAAGGCCAAATGTTTACAGTGTGCATTTTGGCAGACTGAAGTGAGCAAAAGTGTAAAGTGTTCTATGCTGCAAATGACTTAACATATACTACAATTTCAGGGGTGGTAACTCCATGAAAAAAAAATCATAGATATCGCGAAGAATCAATAGGTGAGATAAGGAAATCCACAAAAAGGAGAGATTGGGGACCACAAAAATGTGATCAAAAACGACGCTCTAGATATCACTTTGAACTTCAATATAAATGACCAATAATTCAATGTATTCACGCATGGCACTGCAAAAAATCAATGAACAAATCAAAGTATTGTCTCTGATACACACGCATGCAAATATTTCAATAATTAATATATCAGAGACGAATGTATGAAGTTGACAAAATACAGTTTGAAAAAAAATAAAGCAGCATTAGGAAAAGCAGCCACTGCAAACAAAGTGACTGGCCATTAAAAATACAAGCAATAAAATAAATAACGGAAAGCTAGTGTAACATGAGAAATGAATCAATAAACGTCTAATCTATAATGAAGGCAGACACTAGTACAGGTCCACACATCCAAATATTGGTAATCTGTAAATGCAAACAACTCGTGGTACAAATGAAAATCTTAGTATCCACCAAGTATGTGCCGAGCAATTCTTTGGATCGCAGAGTCAGTCTATAAATACTCATGAATACGAGTTAAGCAACTGCAACACAGCCCTCTCTCTCTCTCTCTCTCTCGCTGTCGCTCAGTCTATCTTTGTCTCCCAGCACCCGCTTCTCCTCCTCCTCCTCCTTCTCCTCTTCCTCAGAGAGAGAGAGAGAGAGAGAGAGAGAGAGAGAGAGAGAGAGAGAACATCTATGCGCGCACACATAATCACGCACACACACGCACGCAAGCACGCACGCATGTGCACACACACACACACACACACACACACACACACACATGCACACACACACCATGATATAACAATCAACAGGTGCGTAGAACGCTGTCTTGACCCGGGCTACACACAGTTCAGATTTAATCTCACTGATCCCACTGCCTTAGGTGTCTTATGGCTTCTGGCGTGATGTGAAAGAGCCTGTGGACAATACCCATTGTCTTTCTCATTATGGCTGGACTGGGTCAGAGGATCATGTGACTGTGAACGTGGTCGCAGCAGGTGCAGAAGTGACCTGACTTGCAGGTCGCACCTTTCCTTATTTCTTTCCTTCGGTTGTTTGCGTTTCGTTGTAATGGTTTGTTTGTTTATTCTGCACCATTTTTTTGTTAACTCCACAGCAATCACGTGAAAGAAGTTAGTTGCCAATAATCAGCCCACTATGGTACAAATGACCATGCCAAGACAAAATGTAAATAAAAAATAAGACAAGATGCAAAGTTACCCTAAGTTAAAACACGCAACACAAACAGACATGTAAATTTTCCACAAAAATCTCTCCTTTCTGGTCGTCACAAATGAAAAGGTTTTTTTTTACGCTCTCTCTCTCTCTCTCTCTCTCTCTCTCTCTCTCTCTCTCTCTCTCTCTCTCTCTCTCTCTCTCTCTCTCTCTCTCTCTCTCTCTTGTCGTAACGTTCATCAGAAATTCACCACGTCCAGGACAGAGCTTGATGACAGGTGGAACCCCTCCTTCTCATTTCGCCGCCTTTAGCCATTCCCTGAACTGAGTCAGGTACCCATTTACTGCTGCATGGACAGAGAAGGTTTCCCAGCCGAAAAAAAAAAAGAAAAACCGATCCCACGATTGGAACTCATGACCCGTGAGCTCCGCCGACAAAGGCTGTGGCCGATGTCACAAACAGCGTGCATGATAATGCACAAAACAGTCCTTCCCCTAGCAAAGGCTCTGGCCTACACAGCACGCATAACAATGCACAACACAGTCCTTCCCCGTGGAGTGCCAGCAGAGGAAAGCTCCGCGGAATGCTCTCTATGTGTGTTGTTTGTGACTTCTCTGGGAGACATGCTTGCGGTTTGTTTGTGGGCCAATGGCCGAACTACAATACACCACTAGAAGTCGGTGCTCTCTCTCTCTCTCTCTCTCTCTCTTCTCTCTCTCTCTCTCTCTCTCTCTCTCTCTCTCTCTCTCTCTCTCTTCCCCCCTCCCCCCGATCAATCTCTCTTTGTCTCTGTCTGTTTGTCTGTCTGTCTGTCTGTCTGTGCTCGACTATCTGTCTGTCTGTCTGTCTGTCTCTGCTCGGCTCTCTCTCTCTCTCTCTCTCTCTCTCTCTCTCTCTCTCTCTCTCTCTCTCTCAAATTGAGGAAATATATGCCCACACATGCACTGTTTTGAGATAAATTAGCTCTGTGATTTAAACAATGTCTCGGATGTTAAAATAATACGTAACAAGTCTCTCTCTCTGTCTCTGTCTCTGTCTGTCTCTCTCTCTCTCTCTCACTATTTCTCACTCTCTCTCACTCTCACTCTCACTCACTCACTCACTCTCTATCTATCTATCTATCTATCTATCTATCTATCTATCTGCGTGTTACAATGTATGGTCGTTTAGTCGAGGGTACCCTGCGCGGGGTACTCAATGAGATCTATACTGGCTGACTTGAGAGGGAAAAGCAGGATGGGATACTACGTTAAGGGTTTGCACCAGTTATTTATTGCCTGTTGGCAGTCAAACCACCTGACCGGGGACCACAACAACACAAACTGAAGCCACCGTCAGACTCCAAGACAGACTGGATTGTGTTTTCACAATCCAAGAACTACTGACCACCGGTGCCCGCTCCATTTCCGTCCCTGATATGCACTACTGATCCACCCGTGACCACCCCAAGGTGATTTACATGTCTGCCGGTGAAGCCAGCAAGAAGCTATACCCCCATTACCTGGCTGGATGACTAGAGACTTGCATAAATAACTGGACTTAGATAATGTCAGGGACATTGAACAGTACACATACTCCAGAACTGATGTATGGGTAAATACCTCTTTCTGAAAGGAAGTGTTGTGGACTGTTTTTTTGTTAAACAATATTTTGTGATATTGGGATGGTGTCTTGAATTTTCTTTATTGGTGCAAACCAACGCATGCTGAGTGGTCTTTAAGGTATAAAATGATGTATGCCCCTGTGTTTCTTAAAGGTCAACAGTTATGGTGAACGACTATGTTGTGTGACGGGGTAAATTTTGTCCAAATGACAAACCCTTGCTGGCTGTAAGCAATTGCCCCAAATTCATACCCTCTCCTGGAACAATAAGGATTTTTGTCAAATAACTAATCCTTTCCAATCATTTTTGGTATCTGATTATTGACATTTTCTTTAAATAACACGTCCATTATAGTCAATGGTACCCACCATTTTGGACATTGCTCAAATAACAAATCTTTCCTGGTCATTTTTTGGCATCACTTTTTCATTTTGTTAAACAAGTCGTTTCTAATCTTGTTTTTAGCATCTGAGCTTTTTGAATGTTGTTTAGATAACAACTCCACTCCCGTCAATGCGAATCCACTGACTTTTAGAGCCTTGTTAAGAACATTAAGTCCGCAGTAGTCAAAATGAGAGAATTACAGATCAAATGTTTTCATATTTTGATGTACGGGATTTATTTGGGGAGTAATAATGCCTCACAAATTGACGGCTAAAGCTCCATATTTTCCCATTGATTTGTGTGTTTGTACTTTAATAACTCTGTTTTTTTATGTCAGCAAGGACATTGATGGTCTCACACGCACGCACGTACACACATGCACACACACACACACACACACACACACACACACACACACACACACACACACACACACACGCACGCACGCACGCACGCACACATACACACACACGCACGCACGCACGCACACATACACACACACACGCGCGCGCGGGCGCGCGCGCGCAGTGAATAACCTCCCTCCGATTCGGTTGTTGAAGTCAGTATTCATGTGTTGTAATTAATTTTTTCATCCAAAATTAGAGTATTCCCATTTCTACCTCTTTTATGAAGAGAGAGAGAGAGAGAGAGAGAGAGAGAGAGAGAGAGAGAGAGAGAGAGAGAGAGAGAGAGAGAGAGAGAGAGAGAGAGCACTTATTTATCTCAACCACACTTTGCCCTTCCGACATGGAATGAAAAACAACTATGTGTTTTAATCTTTTGCTGCATTTGAGGTTTTGTGCCTTAGACCATTGGTTAACATCTGCTATTTCTCTGTCTCCACCCCACCCCCAGTTCATTTGAAAGAGCATAGTTCAGTAGGGAAAGACAGTTGTTTACTTCAAGTGGGACTTCTTTTTCATTGTTTTTTCTAAGAAAGAATACCTTACCTATGTTATGTCGTATGCAGCTTGTTTGAGATGTGGGTATATTGCAGCTCACTGAATACCCCCCCCCCCCTCCCCCTTCCTCCCAGTATAGCATTCCTGTTTGTTTTGAAGTCAAAATGTCCAGACAGCCCACCCTGGATTTTCCACACTCTGGAGATCCGCTCTGATTTTGCCGCTTATCGCAAAGACTCCACCAGTTCTCTGGCCTACAAGAAATTGTTCGCTGAGTTTTCCGTTAACTCTCCAACATTTGACGAATATTAACGTTAACAGACAGTTTCAAATGTCACACACACCGCGTTCGTACGCTCTAGGTCACGAACAGAATAAATACATACATAAATCAAATCAATATTTCATGACGTTCCAATCTTCTCTTTCCAAATTAATGTATCATGACAAAATACTTTCTTCTTTCCCACTTTCACTCTTTCAACACTATGACTACAGTCATCCACGACTAAATGTTCCTGGTAAGAACGGTCTCCTTCCAGACTGTTCAGGGGAGGCTGCCGCTCAAGGCTCGGACGCTGAGGTGTTCTGAAAGAACCCCAGGTCCCGTAATCAATACTTAGAAGAATTCTTTTCTCTTACCCTTTCCTTTTTCCTCTTTCCATACACAAAATTCCATGTAAACACGAACGGATACTCACAAATCATCTTGTTTCTCCAAGCCGCTTCTAACACACACACACACACACACACACACACACACACACACACACACACACACACACACACGCACGCACGCACGCACGCACTCACGCACGCACGCACACACACACACACACACACACACACACACACACACACACACACACACACACACACACAATCGTCGTCAAACAATCACCTTG
Source organism: Conus betulinus (assembly GCA_016801955.1). Lineage (NCBI taxonomy): Eukaryota > Metazoa > Mollusca > Gastropoda > Neogastropoda > Conidae > Conus > Conus betulinus. The sequence continues at coordinate 57,813 of JADBJO010011107.1, forward strand.
CTTCTCTGTCTAGACAGACTAGAAGTTTACTACACAGAATGCGGTTAAATTCCCTTCGTACGAAGTTCTGCAAAAACGTTAGATGTATGTGCGGAGAAACACTCGGAGTAGGACATCTGTTAATCAATTGTCCAAGAGCAAGGGAATGATATCGTAAGTCGGGCGTTTGTAGTTTATCTGACGGATCCAGTCCGTCATCTGTGTCCAAGATTTTGAATGACTACTCTTTTCTTTCCTCAGTTTGTAAATGTTTGTTACACAGCCCAGTGGGCATTTACCTTTGATGTTCTATCTTTAATATATAGATTGTTAATTACTTAGCATTACTTACTGTACTCTTGCTCCTATGCTACACTCAATTTGATGCGTACTTGCTTAATTCTGGATAAATTGACACATTTACATACATGCGCGCGCGCACACACACACACACACACACACACACACACACACACACACACACACACACACACAGAGACTCACATTCACAATTTGTCCCTCTATCTGGCCATCTCCAATCTCAACTCATATCATAAGAAATGTTTATTCATGCAAAAACATTTCAAGAAATATCCACACAGTTAATACGCACATTTCATATACTTCAACACATCGTCTGATATCACTTTTAGTGGAAGACGTTAAACTGAAGAAGAAGAAGAGAACACACACATTTTTGCTTGCCTCTGGTCTTTAATCCCTGTGCAGGAGAGAGAGAGAGAGAGAGAGAGAGAGAGAGAGAGAGAGAGACAGACAGACAGACAGACAGACAGACAGACAGACAAAGCTTTTGTCTTAAGACAGCTGTTACAGTGTTTTGATGTGGAACGGCCATAACCATCCCACATCTCTCAACCTATCCCCATCTCTACCTTTACCTCTCTCTCTCTCTCTCTCTCTCTCTCTCTCTCTCTCTCTCTCTCTCTCTCTCTCTCCTCTCTCTCCCCACCTCCCTCCCTGTTTGTCATGGTGAGGAAGGTGAAGGTGAGCGAAGACGGAATAAATAGTGGGCAGAAGCGAGCTCCCCAGCCATCTACACTCCGCCTGCTGACGCGTCATCTACTCTCTCGGTCTCCCTGACAGCTGCCTTCAGTCGACCCAGCCCTCATCTCAGTGCAGACTTGGTAAGGTGAGGCTGACTCTTTCTTTTATTGTACTGTGTTAGTGTGGATAGGACTGGATTGCATTGCTCTATGAGTGTAACCAAACCCAATGAAGAAATATATGTTTGTAATATAATGTTATGGTAACAGCATGCTGTTCAGATTGTACTTATACTGCTTTTCCTTCATTACCTTTGTAAGGTGCTATTTTCCTTTATGCCCCATCACCCACTCCCTCGCCCACACACACACACACACACACACACACACACACACACACACGTGTGCGCACGCACCCGTCCGCACACACCCTATCTTCCCTGTTCTCCCTTTTGTATTATATTGCAGTCGTTTCTTCTTGTTTTAGCTATCATTTCTACCTGTGCAGAGTCTAGAGTTTTTTTTTTTAATTTCCATTTTTGCAAGGGCCAACTCCTGTAATCATCTTTTACTGTTTTTCTTTTTCATTTACGGGATGGGGGTGCTTGAGCCTCTAATTTTGAGACTTGTTTAAATTGTGCTAACTGGAGCGTCCATCCCATTTTTTTTTTGTTTGTTTTGTTTAACACTTTGTTTTCTTCTTCTTTTTCTGTCTTTCTTTCATTTAAACGAAGTTGCTCACCATATATGGTATGCAGCTTTTCTTACGAATTGACATTTGCATGCCAGTTTTAATATTCTGGTATTTGAGATGAAAAAATCCCTGGTTCCTCAGAATTGTTTTTTTTTTTGTTGTTGTTGTTGTTGTTTTGTGAGAGCTATGTCATTGCTACACATAGGTCATCGATCTGTACTCTTGTCCAAAAGACTAACGTGGAGAGGAGATTAGGAGGAGCACAGAGCAGGGAAAGGGTAGCTCCACACTTTGCCTGTCAGTGGTCTTTCATCGTTATATAGAGAAGTGTCTAATGCAGCCCTGGTACAGCCTCTGGCCAAGCAGTCAGCTATGATGGATTTTTTTTTTTTTTTAGTGTTCAGTCGTTTCTTGAATATCAACAGGAGTAAACAGCAGATGTGATCGTTGGGTATTTTTGTGTTGTTGTTGTTGTTGTTGTTGTTGTTCTTCTTCTTCTTTTCTTATCATTATTATTATTATTATTATTACTGACATTATTATGATCATTTTATATCATATTATTATTATTATTACTACTATTATTGTTATCGTTATCATTATTATTATTATTGTTATTATTATCATCATCATCATCATCATTATTATTTATCATTATCATTATCATTTTACTTTTATCGTTATTATTCATGTTTCATTTGATGTTGTGGTATTCTTGTTTCTCTTAATTCTCTTGGCCGTTTATTACTTTGACGTGTGAACATATTGTTATATGGAAAACAGTGCAGGTTTTGTGCACAATGTTGAGGACGTTTTCTCAAAATATCACTTTGTAACACAGGTTTCTGCTCTTCAGGGTTGCATTCACCTTGTCTGTAAGAAAATGCACAAGGAGGCCTCTCTTTGAAAAAGACAAATAAGACTAAACGACAGTGGGACTGACACAGTCATGATTTATGACGCACAAGGGTAATGGAAACCGAATGAATTATGCATCAGTAATCAGTCTGCTTGACTCGGGTATACGTAGCTAAAACGTCTGTTGAGCCGGTGAAGATGCAATTGTAAAGCGCTTTGAATTAGAACGAGACTCAACTTGGGCAAAGTTAACCTTACTATGATCATCACTGTCGTCAAAGTTGCAAAATACAGAAGAAGGTACTTTACATAATGCATTCGCACAGACATATATCTTTGGTGGAATTGATCCTTTCTTGTTCTGCCATTGCATACTTGCTCTTGGCATACTCTGGCGACTTTGTTATATCTAATGCTGAATGAAAAACAATCGAACAAAGAAACACAAACACCCGTTGGCACGTTTTGTTGATAGCATACCTTTCGAGTCGGTCGAATCTCCGCCAGACCGTTTCTGTACACTCCATTTCGCAAATAGTTCTTTCTTCGAATGAGACTATAAACTGAAGTTCCGGGTGTGAACGCACGCATAACATCTTGCACACACGTAAAAATCCCATCACCAACTTTCAGAAGAGAAGGCCAGTTTGGCCGTTGGTATGGATGACACGTTACATACAGCATGCATCCTGCATTATGAATTTAAAGAATGAAGGAAAGTGAGGAAACCGAGAGAACGATATTGACTGGATAACACGGGGAAACAACTGAATGAAACATTGGCAGGCAGCTACAAGATACAAGAAACATGACAAATGTATTGAGGAAAATGAAGCTTAGAAATATACTTTTCAATCAGATTTTCAAATTTCCGTCGAGTCAAGAGACTAAAAAAAAAAGGCCATTGTGTTCTATGTGTGAAAAGAATGAAATTCAGTCAGTGGATGATGAGCAAAGTGCATGAAGTATTCCTGTGGGCAGTATGGGAAGGTCTAGACAGGAATGTGACTGCCTTTCTGGCTACAGCATTGAGAAAATGGCTTAGAGAATGTATTGCTGATTATAATGGCCATCTAGATAGCCTGAGCTAATTTGTGTGCGATATTTGTGGTACATACTGATGATATCTGAATGTTGTCTACAATTATTTGATACTTGAGAACTCATTTATGAGTCAGTGCTGAATTTACGGATTTACGATCTCGTGAATCAGGGCAAAAATACTGAATAAGTATTGAAACCACTAGTAACAAGAATGGAACATATGCTCTTGATCAAAATACATTGACCACTTCTTTCTTTATGTTGTTGCCAGAAATGCGTGTCATGACAATTTGTCTTCTTCAGAACGTCTTACGTCTCGCTCGTAGTTGTTTGTTTTTGTCAAGGTGCTGTTTTGCATTGTGGAATTAACTTCTGTTTAGATGCGTCAAAAAAAGCTCACTGTTTAGGTTTTTTCAGATATTAAAAACCTTATCATGGAGAAACTTACAATCCTGCTTCTTCTTGCTGCTGTTCTGATGTCGACCCAGGTTCTGGTTCAAGGTGATAGAGGTAAGTGGTTTTTTTTTTGTTGTCTGTTCGTTGTTGTTTTTAATCGTCTTTTTATGTTTTACTAGGGGGTTTATGTAAGTGTGTTCATACACATATGTATTGATGAATAAATGTGATGAGACAGGAAAAAATGCACAGAAGTACTTGTATCACAATCAGCTTCAAATTGTTTACTTATATCTCCTAATTCTGCAAAATTAGGTACATTAATCGAAAGAATACATAAATATAGGTTCCAGCAGGAAATTATAATAAACCCCGATCCTCTGTTTACCCTTCATATCATCCAGAATACTTTTATTGTGGGGGAGCGTTTTCCTGTTTTCTGTCTGAACGTTCTGTTTTTTCATTATGTTTCATAGACGAAATGCATCCTCCGCAATCTACGTGACAACCTTAATTCCATACTTGGAATGACTTTTGGCACATGGCCCCTCTCAGGATCAGCTTCATTTTCAGATCTGCATATGACCTCCTGCCCTCAAATGCAAACCTGGTGAAGTGGGGAAAAACAGACGATCCTTCATGCCCCCTCTGCCATGAAAAACAAACAGTGGAGCATGTCCTTAGCTCATGTAAAGTAGCCCTGGCTCAAGGAAGGTACACATGGAGGCACAACCAAGTGCTCAAAGAGATTGTACAAGTAGTCTGGGCTAGTACCAACACCACAAAATGGAAAATCAGGACTCCAAAAGCACCCGCAACATTCTTCACGGCAGGGGGCAGCAAATCATGGCCAAGAACAACAGTGCCACTCGGAACATGCAGGCAGAGTCTGCTGGATGGGGCAGATGACTGGGAGTGCACCGCCGCAGACCTCCCAGAATGGAAGAGTCACCCAGAGATCATCAGCAAGAGTGGCATGAGACCAGACATAGTAGTCCACTCTCAGTCAAGCAAGCAGCTGATCATGATCGAGCTCACGGTGCCATATGAGAACAGAATGGAGGCAGCTCAAATCTACAAGACTGAAAAGTATGCTGATCTGGCAAACAGCCTGAGGAGAGAAGGCTATCAGGTCAAAGTCCTCACTGCAGAAATTGGAGCTAGGGGGGTTTGTAGGAACGTCTGCATACAGCCTCATGAAACAGCTCTCAATTGCAGGGAGGAAAAAAAATAGAGCCCTGAAAGCAATGGCAGAAGCAGCAGAGAGGTGTTCAAGCTGGATCTGGTCAAGGAGGAACAAAAGTGAACTTCATAAGGCTTAACTTTCCTACAAATATCAGGTGTCCCAGTGCTCAGTGGTTAGTGCGCGAGTCATTAAGTGGAAAATGAGCATGTCCAGTGGGGCATGGGTTCGAATCACAGTCATGGCTCGTCCCAAGATGAGGAAAAATAGGGGGGGACAGCAGAGGGACATCCGGAGTCATGAACCGGGTGTCAGGAGTTAAGGGCCGAAACACTTGCTTGAAGGGGGCTTCTCTTCTGAGGACTCGCTGCTGCCACGCTGTCCACGAGTTTCTTTCTACTTATGTGACAAAAAGTATTCTCATAGTTTTAGTAGTGTTCCTCTTCGTCAACAAAGTCTTTAACAAAACATGTATAACGAAACTAACAGATAAGAAATGAAGTTTATTTCCAGTTACATGGCCAAACAAACCAGTGATTTCCAATAGAAACAGGATATTGACCAGATGACACGGTTTCTTCCTAAAGATGGGTTCGCAGATCTGATGAAAACCTTACAAATAAGATGAAGAAAAAAAAGGAAACGAAAAAAAATCGAAAACACTGATTTCAAGATATCCCAATGCCTGGGTGAAACGCTGATCATTTATACTGAGAACAATAAAGCATTTGAACATAAAAAAAACACGCGCCATGAAAAATTAGAAACGTATTATTTTTTTTTGTGAACGATGGATAAAATCACTTGGCTGCAAACAGATACCGTATGAAACATCTGAAAAGGAAATTCAACAGAACTCCTCACCTATACGGTGACACTAGTCATAAATTCTTCCAAAGGCATTGTAGTTCAGAGCAGAGTGTACATACGATTGGACATTGCCCAAACCATCGGAAGACTCGGAGTATTTTGTATATTGTAATTACCGATCTTGTTTAACAATCAGGCTTTTATTTGGAAGGGAATGAGGGAGGTTAGAGGGAGAAGTTCAAAATGGACCGGGTGGTCATGTACACTCCGTTCTGGCCTCGTCTGACATTTCCACAATCTACCACCAGTTTCACTGAACAAGGTGAGTCAGGCTGTAGATGTGAGAACCACGTGTCTTCTTGAGCCAGCAGGATGTAACAACTCCTCACAGTACACAGAAGTGATGGATAAGATCTTACCTTTTGTTCATTTTACAACATGATCCATGAGAGCTTGGACCATGGTCAGCTTTCTTATGGCACTCTCTTCTTATAGATGTTTCTTCACGTTGCTGGACTGGCCAAACATAATCATGTTTTTTAAGCATCCTCCTATTTAGCCGCTTAATTATTGGCTGACCGTGTACTGTGTGACTGCATTGTGCCTGTACCAGAGCTCCACTTTTTTCCACTTCAGCCGTCGTGTAAGGGTATTGCTTCTTTCTGGCCTAGATGATATTTGTCGTGTGAAAAACAGCTAGGTAGTGTGGTCCATTCTCTTTGGCGTATCGTACATACCGTTGTATTCTGTCCAAGACTCCGCGAATCTTTTCACAAGTTAATTCTGATCAGAAGTCACCGCTCTGTAAGACAAAAGGAAACAGCTGTGTGTTGCGCACATGGGACCCTCAACACTAAATGAGTACCCCCTCCTTTTTATTCATAATGCCAGGAAATTTACAACTATTGCTAGAGACAGTGAAACAGAATCCATCTCTTGCTGTCACGTGATCCTCTCCAATTGTCGAGGTACACATCGTTCATGTGTTGTGTTGCATGTGGCCAAGAGGACAAGGGGATACCCACTACTTGTTCTTTCAGATGACCTGTTGTGTCTTCGGGGAATCCTTGTGTTGTAAACTTACCATGACCATGACACCTTGCAAATTGACACAGATAGACTGTGTTTTGTGGTGGGTGCACCGTGTGGAGCAGTTCAGTTATTAAATGTATCATATCCACAAATATTTCATGGACTGAACATCATATGAAAAAGAAATACAAAGTATGAAACCAACGTATTGTACCATTTGACAGACAAAAAGTAGATTTTAAGTTGGGACTGACAGTACCTTAAGGTCAAAATCAGATTATTGTTGTTTTATACCCATTTGTTTTTACCAGGCAGTCTATTCAGTTAGATTTCCATGCTTTGTGCAAGCAGGCGCCTGTGCGTGTCACACACACACACACACGCACGCAGACACACACACACACACACACACACACACACACACACACACACACACACACACACACACACACACACACACACAAGCTTGATGAAATGACTTTCACTTTGCAGAAAAACCCCAGAAGGCGCCGATCGACTTTTTAACAGCAAGAATGTTATCAGGAAATAACGAGTAAGACGTTGATTCTTTCAATGCTGTTGTTTTTTTTCCTTCATCTGTCGAAATTCCTGTCTCTATGGTTCTAGTCAATGACCTTTCTAAATATCCTGTGGCTAGCTATACATCCATCTATCTTTGCATTCGTCTGTCTGTCCGTCTTTGGTAGAACCGTCTGTGTGTTGTGAGTCATTAAAAGAAAATGTAAGAATTGGCTGACAATATTTTGACTTCAGTTTAAGGGCTTGATTAAAGAAAGGTAAACCATAAACTTATTGCTGTATAACTCTGTGACTTTGTTTCCTGTTGTGTGATGTTCTGATAGTGATTTTGTAACGTAATGGTTTTGAATCTGGAAAAGAATGTCCGTGATGACCCAAGTGTGATCTGAATTAAAGGCAGTGCTGTGTGGTGGAATTTGGAAATCTGTTGTGACTGAATTTTCTTTTCATTCAAGAAGAAAACCTCCAGTCAAATTCAGCTGCAAAGATAAGTACAACATTATAACTTCGGAAACAAAATATTGATCATGAATTGAACCAAAAATGTGCTAGTGTAAGGAACAGTGCGTCTGATATGAATATACACTGAAATCAACACGATGTGGTAAAGTTCTCACTATTCTTAAACACCAAATGTTTTGATACTTTTGTTTCTTGAGCATAACACAATGGTCAATTATGGAACACCTTGGACGGTCACGTGACAGCATAGAAGCTGATCAAGATAGGAAGAGAATGTTCTGTTCTCCATGCACTTGTACGTTTACTGGGAATGCATGTGAAAGAATGGATGACTTCTTAGGCAGTACACTCGTATATCTGAGAAACAGACTATGCTAAAGGTTCTTTGCTGGCTCGTACATCACACACATACACACAACACACAACAAACGCGCGCGCGCGTACGGGCGCGAACGCATACATACGCACCTTTCTATCTAGCTATCTAGCTATATGTATGTCTATCTAAGTAACTATCTGCATGCGTGGTGTGCATGTGTGTGTATCTCGGGTGTGTGTGTGTGTGTGTGTGTGTGTGTGTGTGTGTGTGTGTGTGTGTAAGAGAGAGAGAAAGAGAGCCCATTTATCTATCTATCTATCTATCTATCTATCTATCTATCTATCTGTCTATCTGCATGTGTGTGTGTGTATGTGTGTGTGTGTGTGTGTGTGTGTGTGTGTGTGTGTGTGTGTGTGTGTGTGTCAGGGTGTGTGTGTGTGTGTGTGTATCTCGGAGTGTGTGTGTGTGTGTGTGTGTGTGTGTGTGTGTGTGTGTGTGTATCTCGGAGTGTGTGTGTGTGTGTGTGTGGTGTGTGTGTGTGTGTGTGTGTGTGTGTGTGTGTCGGGATGAGAGAGAGAGAGAGAGAGAGATAGATAGAGAGAGAGAGAGAGAGAGAGAGAGAGAGAGAGAGAGAGAGAGAGAGAGTCAGGAATAGACGCAGTGTTTTATTGCACAGACAAACAGCACACACACGTATTTTACGTATAATGATACTTGACCATGCTGTTCTGTGATGCAGAAATCGGGCACACGAACTATCGCAAATAATGAGGCGTAATGTGCTGTTCTTTTGCTGCAGATAATGAGCACACAAATATGTTGCAAATAATGAGGTTTTATACATGCTGTTCCATTATCTTTTCCAGAAAAAGGTGTCTCGCGAGTGGGAGCTGGTGCGAATATAGTACGCAATGCTGCAGTACTTATTGTAGACACCGTGTGCATAATGCGCTTAGTAGATGCGACGAAGTCTGACCTCACGCCATCCAACATCACCACTCAAAAAAGCCTCCCACTCTGTC
>JADBJO010011108.1:5000-12852 GCA_016801955.1 Conus betulinus
GTGCCAATGACGAACCCCAAGGAGCCTAACACGATGAGGAAGACGAGGAAGACGATGACGGCGACATGGGGTCGTTGGGGCTGGGTCATCAGGGTCAGCAGGTAGATGAGGGCGGTAGGATGAGGGCCAGGAAGGAGCTGGCGACGGCCCCCACGAGGGAGATCAACATGTCCAGGTTGGGCACAGCTATAGAGATAACAACTCAAACAAAGGAGATCAACTTGTCCAGGTTGGGCACAGCTATAGAGATAACAACTCAAACAAAGGAGATCCACTTGTCCAGGTTGGGCACAGCTATAGAGATAACGACTGAAACAAAGGAGATCAGCATGTCCAGGTTGGGCACAGCTATAGAGATAACAACTGAAACAAAGCTCAGCATGTCCAGGTTGGGCACAGCATAGAGATAACATAACAAAGGAGATCAGCATGTCCAGGTTGGGCACAGCTATAAAGATAACAACTGAAACAAAGGAGATCAGCATGTCCAGGTTGTGCACAGCTATAGAGATAACAACTGAAACAAAGGAGACCAGCATGTCCAGGTTGTGCACAGCTATAAAGATAACACTTGAAACAAAGGAGATCAGCATGTCCAGGTTGTGCACAGCTATAAAGATAACAACTGAAACAAAGGAGACCAGCAGGCCCAGGTTGGGTACCGATATAACGATCACTGCTGATTCAAAGCAGCAACGGTGACACATTTGGGCACCAGTACTGACATCACCACTGACGCAAAGCTACACAGTTTGGGCATCAGTCACACAGAAGGAAATTGAAACAAAGCAAAAAAAGAGTCGCACACATTTGGGGGGCAGCAATATTGTGGTTATCCCTGAAACACAAGCAACAACAGTCCCACAGTTTGAGCATCACCATAAAGATCACTACTGAAAGAACCTATAAAAGGATAAAAGCCTTGGAGCAGGTAATACAAATTAAATCTGCCTTTGAAGGGTGGTAGGATAGCTTCGTCACGCAACTAGTGAAGAGTTTCTCATATGAATAATAACATTTCGCCCATTTTCTTTATTTCAGTTTTTCTTGTTGATTCAAGTCTTTGCAAAGTCGTCAATATAATTGTTAGTCAGCCCTTGTTTTTGTCTTACTATTTAAATGTTCAGAAACATTCAGATCACTACTGTAAGAAAGCAGGAATCATCACACGCTGTGGGCGCTCGTATTAAAATCTTCACTGACACAAAATAGTCCCACACAGTGTGCATAACCATAGATATCAGCACTAATGCAGTCACATAGTTTTTGGGTACAGCTGTACAGTTCAACAGTCACAGGATTTGGGGCAACTCTGCCGACATCACTTTTAAACACACACACTGCATACGATTGTACACTTCACAATTAAAAGAAGCAAAATGACATCACAAAGGAAAGAGAAAGACAGTGATGACCTACAGACAGGTCTTGGAAAATCCCATCTCATGTACTACGCTGGCTCAGGTTGTGTTTTTATTTTTTCATAGTTTAAGCTGCAAGTACAACGTTTGCTCTCTCTCACTCTCTCTTTAGTAGCTAGTCATGCTCAGTTAGTTTCCAGTCACTCTTGGTTTTATCAGCTGGGAAAAAGTGCCGGATGGTAAAAAAGCATATATTTCTCTGTTTCCCTGAAAAAATAAACAGTATCATTTCTCTCTGCTATACTTACAGGTGAGGGTGAACAATATCGCCCTAACTACAGCCTCTGCCTTGTGGCGTGTTTTCTTTTTGTCGTCCCTGTTCCAGTCGTTTCCTCACATTCAGCCATGCCGTCACCAGTTGAACTGGCACATACAGCTGCAGGTGATAGGACAGGAACATCACTGCACTGCTGCGAACGTGGGCTTCACTGTGTAGTAATACCTGTCGTCACCAAACAAATTACAAACTCACATCATGTAGAAAGACGTAAAACAACACAAATTGCAAATACAATGGCCATATTCGGTCACCTTGGCGACATCTCTTTTGAAATTCCAAGTTTTGACACAGTCTTAGTTTCTGTTCATTTTCATATAAGATTGCACGTCTAGTAAACAACCTGTTTCTATACATCTGTTTATTTTCATATAAGATTGCACGTCTAGTAAACAACCTGTTTTCATACATCTTTATACGATTCTCATTCTATATCCATATAGTGCAATTTTTTATCGCATCAAAAACTTTTTGCAAATCCACTCTCAGTGAAACATGTCCGAGGCATTCTGCCCTGAATAAAACGTGCAGTAAGTTCACGCTGGCGGGAATATGTGTTCCAGAATGAATACTGTTTGACTCTTTTAATCAGTAAAGGTACACCTTCACATTTTGTGTTTGTAATGCAAATTACTTATCTTCAAGGAAAGGATTTACAACAACATTTACGTCAATTAACTCCAACAAATCCATCAGTTGCATTTGTGATTATAGATCGATTCTATTTTGGATTTTTTTTTATTGACTTCTTCAAAAATGATATCCAAACTCTGTCTCTATTCATATCGCCTTTCTCGCTTGTGAGCGACCAGTTCAGCTACTTTCCATACAAAGCCAACATACAATGAAAAGAGCTCTCAGACTTACCAGGGATTGTCAGGCAGGTTGAGGGTGATACTGGCCCGGGTGTCGGGCCATAGGCCAGGTAGCCGAAAAAGCCCATAGCAGTGTATAGGACAATGATGATGGTCAGACTCAGACTGACCACACCATAGGGGGCAGAGTACAGCCGTTTGTTCCGTACCTGTTTCTCCATGGGCAACACCTGGAAGCAAGTGGGTGGGGGTTTTTTTTTTCATATTTACTCGTCCAAGTGATGTAATCCTTATACTGGAAGAAATTGTGGGAGGGTGGTGACGGAGAAAGCAGAAAGGGGAGAAGGAACATGAGGAGGAAAGGGGGAAAAGGGGTGAAGCGATAGACACAACTGCTCATTCGTGCAGTCCTACCTGGCTTCTGGGTGAATTAGGCAAAGGTTTGGGAAGAAAGCAACTTCAAACGGGAATCTTCCTGTTGCTATGTGTTTTAATACTTACCTGGCTTGGTACTGCCTACCCTCTCTCATGTCTGTAACACTGAGAGAGAGCTGAACTGCAGTAAGACTGTATAACTGAAGTATTCACTGTATAGGAAAAATCATGGCTGAGTTTGTCGCTTCTGGATGGAGTGGTATCTCCGTTTTGTTTTTAAGGGTCTACAGTGTCCAAAGTTTTCGATCCCAGTAGGTTTCTAAGCAAATTAGTTCGACAAGATATCGTCTGTTTTCTTGTTCCTGTTGTAGTTTTCTCTATACCCTTATAAATAATATGCCGAGATCTCTCTCTCTCTCTCTCTCTCTCTCTCTCTCTCTCTCTCTCTCTCTCTCTCTCTCTCTGTCCACTTACCAGACTGATTCCCTCAAAAGAGAAGACAACCGTCCCAAAAAAGGCGGGCATCATGGTCCAGCCGGCAAAAGCGGGCCGTGTGCTGACGTCAGGCAGCTGACCGCTAAAAAACGTTGAGGAAGATGATGACCAGACCTGCACACCATAGAGGACAGAAGACATGACAGCAGGCACTGTGTCTTCTGTGTCACAGTGACTATCTCTGTGTGTGTGTGTGTGTGTGTGTGTGTGTGTGTGTGTGTGTGTGTGTGTGTGTGTGTGTGTTCAATTTTTCAAACGGTCGTGCCCATACATACCAATTCCATTTGATAACCCGAGTCATGGGCAACAGGGCAATTCTGTTAGATGATTGTGTCCGTCCACATCATACCCACCTGAGGACCTCGGCAATGGGTATTAGTACAGTACTGTAGGACGATCGTGTCCTTTAATATCAAGACCATCTGATGACCCAGCACATGGGGAACCTAGCAGCTCTGTAGGACAGTTGTGTCTGTCACACCAAGACCATCTTAAGATTCAAGCTATAGGTATATAATGCAGTTCTGTTTGACGATACTGTCCGTCCACACCAAGATCATCTGATGACCCAGACAATGGCTAACAGTGCAGTGCTATAGGAAGACCGTGTCCGTTCACACCAAATCTATATTTGATGACCCAGGCCATGGGTGACAGTGCAGAACTGTAGGACAATTGCATGTCCATCCACGCCATGACCGTCTGATGACACAGGCCATTGGTAGAAGACCAGTTCTGCAGGACGTCAGGACCCGTCCACACTAAACCCATCCGATGGACCAGGGGGCATTGGCAGCATGGAGGGGCCGTCTCCTTCACCTGGTCTGGCTCCTGCCGTGCATCTCTGGGATGATGTTAGCCGGGGGATAAGCAGTAGCTGTCCCCGATTTGATGACGTGAATTCTGTTGCAGAATTGTCCAGCCTGCGGGACCTTCCATGGATCCTGTGGATTCCATGTCTCATTGCAGCACTTCATGTCTGACGGCCAAATGGTGGCCACGCTCAATTTTCTCTACCGCTGCTTTTCTCCATTCCCCATCCTGTGCCATTACTTCAGAAATCTGACTGAACATCAAAGATCACTGCGACTGTCCGTTGATCAAAATTGTATCGGCCTTGCATGAAGAAAGAGAACTTCACTCTGTATCAGCTATACTTGAAATGACTTTTGTTGGTCTGTTTGTTCGGGAGGCAGTAAGAACTGACTTTTGAATTCTTGCCCTTAATTATGTATATGATATACCACAATTCAGCGTATTTAGGATTACCATTATTCTGAGTTTTGACTCTCTCTCTCCCTCTCTCTCTCTCTCTCTCTCTCTCTCTCTCTCTCTCTCTCTCTGATAATGCAAGAGAAAATCCACAGTGCATGCGGACTGCTAGCTGACAAATGGCAAAGGACCACACTCACCAATGACAGTGAGGATGTTGGCAATCACTGAAGCGGGCGTCATCTTCTCCAGACCTCTGATCTGGCTGTACAGCATCAGAGGCACCGCCACACTCAGCTGATAAATCCTCATGTCAACATCTACTAAAGTCCGAGCATACACCGCCTGAAAGAAGCAAACAAACATCAGATCTGATAATATGGGTTGATGGACAAAGTATCAACAAAAAAAAAACAACCGGGGGCTCTTTCGCCAGGTCGTAAAATCCCTTCAGTGTCAATGATATATAGCTGACAAACATATGTTTCATAAAAGAAATTGCATTGAGTCTGACAGAAGTGACTCAAGATCCGATTTTTTTTAAGATCAAGGGAGTGGTACGTACAGATCATCCGAAAACAAATATTTAATTTATTCTCTAGAATTTTTTTCTCACTGAGATTGAGTCATATTTATATGACTCTGAACACATACGTTTGTCAGTGGCAAAGAGAGCCTCTCTCTCTCTCTCTCTCTCTCTCTCTCTCTCTCTCTCTCTCTCTATCTCTATCTCTATCTCTCTCTGATATAAGAACAGATTTAACAGTTCCCGAAAAACATTTAGGATCACCACTACTATTCACAAGGGTATCTAGAATGAGTGTCTACGTTCGGATCTCTTAACGCTAAGCAGATTTTTATACTGTCTCCTTGAAATCACATACATATATCTGTAATATATCATTTGTAGCTTTTTATTATTATCATTATCAACATCATCTTTTACAATACTGTCGCAAACTCTGCGAAATGTTCGTAAAGTTTTAAGTACTTCACGTCTTTTTTTCTACACATTCTCTGTCAAACAATGGTTTTTGTCTGAAATTATCTACTCTTAACATCTTTAACATACTTTTTCCAGCCATCTTGAGACCACCAATGAATGAGGCTAATGAGGCATCAATATCAACATCTATTAAATTACTAGCATCTTGAAATTAGTTTCTTAACATCATTATCATTAAACATTGCACAATAATCAATTTTCTTTTCATTGTTCCACACAAAGTTAGTAATTTACTTATCGTAGAACTGGTCGAGGTGGGTTTCAATTTTAAATGCCTTAGGTACTTCAAGAAATATTTCTACAGGCATATGTTTTTGAGTCAGTTCTGGGAATAACGTTTAAACAACAGAACCAGGTTTTTGCAGTAAATGGAATGTAAGATTACAGAAGGAAGTTATATGGGTTAAAACTTTTCACAAAATCCTCCCTCCCACTAACTAATACTAACACGCACTACCAAACAGACACAAGCAAACGAATACAGGTGCACAAACAGCCAATTTTATTTACAGTCACTCCCACAATCATTCACAATCACCCAACAGCACATATACCTTAACTTCCACATTACAACCCATGAGCACTCAAAGGACAGGCATAAACCCCAGCAAATTCCTTCGCCACAGCACCCAAGTGCACAGCGGTCAAGCACAGACCCAACTCCGGTGCATACAAACACCAACCAATAACAACTTGCCCTCCTGTCGCTGGGAATCTCAAGGGATCCCGACCACCCAGAGTCCAACTAGACAAGGGGACACCACTGGCGGAATCACATGGTAACCAAGGGCTGGACTGCCAGGCAATTAGACAGCGCCACCGAACCCTTGGTGCCCATGCGATACCCAGCCGCTCAAGACAACCTGACCAACCTCTGCTGGCAATTTGCTCACCCAGGAGCACTTATTTTTTAACAAACACACCCACCACTTCTTCCCTCAAATAATCAAATTACTAAGAAACACATATATACTTGTCAAACAGTTTCCCAACTCACACATTCGCACACCCACCCCCACACACACATCCGACAACACCATCAACAGCGGCTTCACCCTAGCAAGTCTCCGCAACCATCAGTAGTCACATCACCACTGGGTAATCAGACGGGGATGAAGAGGACGACAGAGTGAGGCGCAACTGTCGAGACCCAAACGATGACGATGACTGAAGCTTACCAGATGATGAAGACTGAAGACTAATAACAATGGAGACTGAAGATGACTGAAGATCACCAACTGATGAAAGTATAGAGTGCACTACCTATCACAAAAGTGTGTATGCAGTAGTGTAACTATCACACCCTACGTGTGACACCTGAGGACCACAGTGGAAACAACCTTGCAGTCACAGAGTCGCAGACTGGAAGCTGGCGGTGAGGACACACGTGACCTGGACAGGTCACGCACGTAGGACTCTCCTCCAAATGGCAGACGCAGGCGGCAGGTGACACCACACCCACACCCCTCGCGGCCTCACTTAGCGCCCACCCAAGGTCGGTTCCACCTCGGACTGGTACGGGTGGTGGGCGCGTCAGAGCCAAGCCAAGGCGGAAGTCAGGCGACCATCAGAGCAGTCATCACAGCGGATGACAGGACAGCTGCTAAGGTAGATCCAGGCGAAAACCAGGAGCGACAGCCCAGGCAGGAGTCAAAGGCGGAAGCCAGGGCGGTCTGTCAGCACCTACAGTTACAAAACGTTCTTATAACTACACGGTACCGATACTGGTTTAACGCCACTTAACCCAGCCCACTGCTGTTCCTACCAGAGTTTTTGACTAGCAGTCGTAAATGTTATCGGTCCAGACAACAGTTTTTTTTTTTTAAATCACCAGAGTTCATTTGCACATGGGGCTGAGTTTGTATTTCTCCATACTATGTATGTACCCCCCTCCCTCATACAACGCGACTATAAAGGTGGACATGCTCACACCAGTGGCACACTAATCAAAACCAATATTGTCACCAGCAAAGTAATAAACTGACCAGTCGGACATAACAGCACAAGGTCTGTCTTAATGCCATGGACGATTTTAACAGCATACTATAGCTCTTGTTCACATACAATTATATCACTACTAAACCATTAATAGAACAACAGAACAGTCGACAGTATTCCCTCTATATTTGGTACCGAGCTAGAATAGGCAAACCCGTATCGACCTCAAATCTCCATTTTTAAAGCCGTATTGACAAACTTGTTAAAACAACAACAAAAAATGTAAAAAAAAAAACATGACCGCATAAACATT
>JADBJO010011108.1:18176-20676 GCA_016801955.1 Conus betulinus
AAACACGAATTTCGATAGCCATGTAAGGGAAGGACCTCAATACTCTACATTAAATAATATCAGTTGTTTCCCTTAACACTCAGGACGCTGTCCAAATGCAGAATAATTCCACTCCGTTGAACTTGCTAGTGTGTGGTGTGTGTGTGTGTGGATTGAACTCTCTCTCTCTCTCTCTCTCTCTCTCTCTCTCTCTCTCTCTCTCTCTCTCTCTCTCTCTCTCTCTCTCTCCGCGTTTGCATATTCTACACAAAAGAGCACACTCGCATACGTACATACCGTTCAGACCATACACAGACACAATGGCATTTATATGCACACGTGGTTTGCCTTTATTTCATTCCATGTGACATATTCATGAACAGTCATTCATCGCCGATGTCTTCATCCTGTTGACCAAGAGGGTGGGAGGGGGGATTCGGGGAGGGGGAGGACATGGGACATGAAGCGGATAGGGAAGGATGGGGAAAGGATTTGTGATTAGGCTGGTGAGTCATCCCGCTTTTACTACGGTGTCATTCGCCTGCAGCCAACTGTCTCTCTCTCTCTCTCTCTCTCTCTCTCTCTCTCTCTCTCTCTCTCTCTCTCTCTCTCTCTCTCTCTC
Organism: Conus betulinus; assembly: GCA_016801955.1. Lineage (NCBI taxonomy): Eukaryota > Metazoa > Mollusca > Gastropoda > Neogastropoda > Conidae > Conus > Conus betulinus. The sequence goes on from JADBJO010011108.1 coordinate 18,778, forward strand.
TCAAAAAAATGCTCTTAAACACGTTTGTTATTTCCGCATGCGATGCATTTGGGGGGGGGGGGGGGGGGGGGGCGTGCGTGCGTGCGTGTGCGTGCGTGTGTGTGTGTGTGTGCATGCGTGCGTGAGCGCGCGCGCGCGCGCGCGCGTGTGTGTGTGTGTGTGTGTGTGTGTGTGTGTGTGTGTGTGTGTAGGTCACACACCATGCGCAGCACAACATTCTTAAACACATCAAACGTAACATTACAACATACTCGTTATTAGCTTCCGCCGGTTGGAATAGCAAAACTGTCCATAATACGTTTCACATAACTGAACAATGTACCCCAGTAAAGGCCATTTCAAGCGTCCCTTTCCCTAACTGTCCTTTGATCACATCGGATGAAAAGAATGATGTGTGACGTATCCTGTTATGCACTGATCACGTGTTTACCTGGATGTATTTTTGTGGCGACACAATTGATCCGATAAAACAATTCATGAATATCGGCTTGTAAAGTTAAATTTTGCATAAAATTCTTAAAACTGAGTACTGGGGGGCGAAAAAAAAAAAAAATAAAGATGTTGACTTGTATGTAATATGACCAGCGTGTACTTCAAGTAAGTCAAGCAAAAAACAAGAAAAGAAACAGAAAAATGAAGTAATACACGATCAGACAGAAATTCACATATAGTTTATTGCCACATTTCCCATAATGTGTCACTGGCAACACTCCCTCCCCACTTCATTCTGCTGCCCACACACAGCCACACCCAGAAACGCTCTATAGTAGTCCTAGGCCCAGAACTCCATGGGGAGCTCTCCATGATTATCATTGAGCCACCCACCCAGCGCTGATGTCGAGTCACACGGGTGATGCTCAGAGATGCTTGTTCTCCGTCATCACATATTACTCATCACACACCCTGTGCTGATGACAACAGGTCTCACTGCCCAGTCGAGCAGCCTGTCGGAGTAAGCGTCAACTGGAGAAGAGAGACCACCTCCCCTACCCCCCGTCCCCACATTCCCTACCCCCGTTCATCGACCAGCAATGCCCACGAATCTGCTGACACTGACCAGTGGAACTCACACTGACCACAAGCATGAATGGGGAGGAGAAAGTAGAAAGTAAAACTGAGGCCACCGTGAGAACAGGCCCCAGACATTGAGATCACGCTTCTTTACTTCTGTGTATGGTGATGATCATGCCACAGAGTTCAACATTATTTGAAACTGCGTGACAAGTCAGTCATCTCCTCCTGTCATACCATCTCTCGACATCAACGTGTTTTGAGGGACTTTAGAGATGCATCCTTCAAGTGGCATCGCTGAAGTGCACAAGGCTACATAGTGTAACCTCAGGTTTCACGTGCAAACCCATAATGATTTGAACTCTGGGTAGGAGTCGATCGGAAGTGGAAAACTCCCACGATGGTAGACCTTAGGAAGGAATCCCAAACTGACCACCTCCACTTGTCCGGTCATGGTGCTGGCCACTGCACACTGGATGGTCATGAACTCGTTTTCTTTTTTCCATCATGGGATGACCCCAGACACATGATACTGTGTTAGTACTTCTGTATTATGTCGATGATAGAGGTGTAGGTGCCAATGACGAACCCAAGGAGCCTAACACGATGATGAAGACGAGGAAGACGATGACGGCGACATGGGGTCGTTGGGGCTGGGTCATTAGGGTCAGCAGGTAGATGAGGGCCGGTAGGATGAGGGCCAGGAAGGAGCTGGCGACGGGCCCCCACGAGGGAGATCAGCATGTCCAGGTTGGGCACAGCTATAGAGATAACAACTGAAACAAAGGAGATCAACTTGTCCAGGTTGGGCACAGCTATAGAGATAACAACTGAAACAAAGGAGATCAGCATGTCCAGGTTGGGCACAGCTATAGAGAGAAAACGACT
>JADBJO010011108.1:25676-40676 GCA_016801955.1 Conus betulinus
TCAGCAACACTGGAATGATGCAGAAAAGGATTTTTTCTTTTCTTTTTTTTTTTTTTTTTGTTTGTTTTTTTTTTTTTTTTTTTTTTTTTTTAAATTTCTTTGACTAACTCTCAACTTACTCTTAACACGAAACTGAGAGCTGTGCATAAACTTTTTTTTCTTTTTTTTTTTTTTTTTTTTTTTTTCTTTGACAAACTCTCAACTTAGTATTAACACGAAACTGACCATAACATTAGTCAAGAACCTTTGAGCTGTGCGTAATTTTTTTTCTAATCCTAAAACAACTTTTGAAGGGAACTGACTTTTGACTGGTAACAATCCTGAAAAGGCTCCTCGTTGTCGGCTGAGTATTGTGTATCTTGCCTGAACAGGACATAAGACGTCGAAACGTCGTGTTTTTGTGTTCTGATTCGTTTGTCTACGTGTTTCGGCGGAGCCTTTTTCTTCGGCTTTCAAACAATTTTTCAAATCTGTTATGTCGGGTGAGCCTTTGTATAGCTTTTTTTCCCAGTTTCCTATCATGTAGTGTGACTAAAACAACCACAAAACACCTAACACGCTCAAACATCGTTTTATGGTTGTTGTTTTTGTTGTTCACATGATGATGATCACCATAATGACAATTTTTTTGTTTTTTTTTTTTTTTGTTTTGTTTGTTTGTGTTTTTTGTTTTGTTTTTGCTTTGTTTTTTTTTTCTTTGTTTGTTTGTTTTGCACGTTTTAAAGGATAACTTTGTACCGCACACATTTTGTGAGGTTTTCCCGGAGAGATGATGAGATGAAAAAACACGAATTTCGATAGCCATGTAAGGGAAGGAACCTCAATACTCTACATTAAATAATATCAGTTGTTTCCCTTAACACTCAGGACGCTGTCCAAATGCAGAATAATTCCACTCCGCTGAACTTGCTAGTGTGTGTGTGTGTTGTGTGTGTGTGTGTGTGTGTGTGTGTGTGTGTGTGTGTGTGTGTGCGTGCGTGCGTGCGTGCGTGCGTGCGTGTGTGTGTGTGTTTTTTTTTTTTTTGTAAATATTGATTGATTATATCTACTTTTAGGATAGTCATCGTCGTATTGAACTCTCTCTCTCTCTCTCTCTCTCTCTCTCTCTCTCTCTCTCTCCTCTCTCTCTCTCTCTCTCTCTCTCTCTCTCTCCGCGTTTGCATATTCTCTCACAAAAGAGCACACACTCGCATACGTACATACCGTTCAGTACCATACACAGACACACTGGCATATTTCATTCACATGTGACATAGCCATTACAGACAATATAGACATATTCATGAACATTTGCCTTTCATCGCCGATGTCTTCATCCTCCTGTTGTACCACCGAGGCCTTTGCCTTTATTCCCATTTCATGAACATTCCATGAGGCATTATCTACACAACAGGAGGACATGTCTTCGACCTGTTGACCCAAGAGGGATCATTGGGGGGGGAGGACATGGGACCTGAAGGACAAGTGATGGGGAACTGAGATTTGGATAGGACTCTGGTGGAAAGATTTGTGATTAGGCTGGTGAGTCATCCCGCTTTTACTACGGTGGTCATTCGCCTGCAGCCAACTCTCTCTCTCTCTCTCTCTCCTCTCTCTCTCTCTCTCTCTCCTCCTCCTCTCTCCCTCTCTCTCTCTCTCTCTCTCTCTCTCTCTCAAAAATGCTCTTAAACACGTTTGTTATTTCCGCATGCGATGCATTTGGGGGGTGTGTGGGGGGGGGGGGGTGTGTGTGTGTGCGTGCGTGCGTGTGTGTGTGTGTGTGTGTGTTGTGTTGTGTGCATGCGTGCGTGCGTGCGTGCGTGCGCGTGCGTGCGTATGTGCCTGTGTGCGCGCCTGCTAGGTCACACACACCATGCGCAGCACAACATTCTTAAACACATCAAACGTAACATTACAACATACTCGTTATTAGCTTCCGCCGGTTGGAATAGCAAAACTGTCCATAATATACGTTTCACATAACTGAACAATGTACCCCAGTAAAGGCCAGTTTTCAAGCGTCCCTTTCCCTAACTGTCCTTTGATCACATCGGATGAAAAGAATGATGTGTGACGTATCCTGTTATGCACTGATCACGTGTTTACCTGGATGTATTTTTGTGGCGACACAATTGATCCGATAAAAACATTCATGAATATCGGCTTGTAAAGCTAAAATTTTGCATAAAATTCTTAAAACTGAGTACTTGGGGGCGGCGGAAAAAAAATAAAGATGTTGACTTGTATGTAATATGACCAGCGTGTACTTCAAGTAAGTCAAAGAAAAACAAAGAAAAGAAACAGAAAAATGAAGTAATACACGATCAGACAGAAATTCACATATAGTTTATTGCCACATTTCCCATAATGTGTCACTGGCAACACTCCCTCCCCCGCTTCATTCTGCTGCCCACACACAGCCACACCCAGAACGCTCTATAGTAGTCCTAGGTCCCAGAACTCCATGGGGAGCTCTCCATGCTTATCATTGAGCCACCCACCCAGCGCTGATGTCGAGTCACACGGGTGATGCTCAGAGATGCATGTTCTCCTTCATCACATATTACTCATCACACACCCTGTGCTGATGACAACAGGTCTCACTGCCCAGTCGAGCAGCCTGTCGGAGTAAGCGTCAACTGGAGAAGAGAGACCACCTCCCCTACCCCCGTCCCCACATTCCCTACCCCCGTTCATCGACCAACAATGCCCATGAATCTGCTGACACTGACCAGTGGAAATCACACTGACCACAAGCATGAATGGGGAGGAGAAAGTAGAAAGTAAAGCTGAGGCCACCGTGAGAGAATAGGCCCCAGATTTTGAGATCACGCTTCTTTACTTCTGTGTATGGTGATGATCATGCCACAGAGTTCAACATTATTTGAAACTGCGTGACAAGTCAGTTATCTCCTCCTGTCATATCATCTCTCGACATCAACTTGTTTTGAGGGACTTTAGAGATGCATCCTTCAAGTGCATCGCTGAAGTGCACAAGGCTACATAGTGTAACCTCAGGTTTCACGTGCAAACCCATAATGATTTGAACTCTGGGTAGGAGTCGATCGGAAGTGGGAAAACTCCCACGATGGTAGACCTTAGGAAGGAATCCAAACTGACCACCTCCCCACTTGTCCGGTCATGGGTGCTGCCACTGCACACTGGATGGTCATGAACTCGTTTTTTTCTTTTTTTCCATCATGGGATGACCCCAGACACCTGATACTGTGTTAGTACTTCTGTATTATATCGATGATAGAGGTGTAGGTGCCAATGACGAACCCCAAGGAGGCCTAACACGATGATGAAGACGAGGAAGACGATGACGGCGACATGGGGTCGTTGGGGCTGGGTCATCAGGGTCAGCAGGTAGATGAGGGCCGGTAGGATGAGGGCCAGGAAGGAGCTGGCGACGGCCCCCACGAGGGAGATCAACATGTCCAGGTTGGGCACAGCTATAGAGATAACAACTGAAACAAAGGAGATCAACTTGTCCAGGTTGGGCACAGCTATAGAGATAACAACTGAAACAAAGGAGATCCACTTGTCCAGGTTGGGCACAGCTATAGAGATAACGACTGAAACAAAGGAGATCAGCATGTCCAGTTGGGCACAGCTATAGAGATAACTGAAACAAAGCTCAGCATGTCCAGGTTGGGCACAGCTATAGAGATAACAACTGAAACAAAGGAGATCGGCATGTCCAGGTTGGGCACAGCTATAAAGATAACAACTGAAACAAAGGAGACCAGCAGGCCCAGGTTGGGTACCGATATACGATCACTGCTGATTCAAAGCAGCAACGGTGACCCATTTGGGCACCAGTACTGACATCACCACTGACACAAAGCTACACAGTTTGGGCATCAGTCACACAGAAGGAAATTGAAACAAAGCAAAAAGAGTCGCACATTTGGGCAGCAATATTGTGATTATCCCTGAAACAAAGCAACAACAGTCGCACAGTTTGAGCATCACTACAAAGATCACTACTGAAAGAACAAAGCAACAGGAATACAGTTTGGATACCAATGTTGAGATTAGTGGGAGATTGCATCTCTTAGGAGATCCAAGTAAAGTTGTTCTGTAAATTCTTAGCCACTCACAATGCTTGGGTTATTGAACAGCAGAGCTAACCACTCAGACTGTTCCATATCTTTTGATCTCCCTTGCATCCTTGAATGGATCCTCGAGCATAGGCTCAAAGATTGTCCCCCCTTTATTTTATACTGTTTGCATAATGCTTTTAGTTTTTTCAGCAAGCTTTGGGGGTGCTGTTGGATTCTTTTTTGAATCCTTGGTGGCGAGAACACCACAGAATTACGGACTGTGGTGTGTCTCCATTCGACACCAAGAGCGCAGACTGGAACAGTTGCGTTTCTCTAATGACTTCGATCTAGTGATAAAAAGTCTGGAAGCAGGTAATAAAGCCTGGAAGCAGGTAATATACAAATTAAGTCTGTCTTTGACGAGAGGTAGGGTGGCTCTCTCACGCTTGACGGGAAGTAGGGTGGCTCTCTCACGCAACAAGTGAAAGGTTTTTGATATATGAACAACATATTTTTCCCACTTTCTTTATTTCAATTTTTGTTTTTGATTTAAGTCTTTATAAAGTCGTCAATATGACTGTTAGTCAGCCCTTGTTTTCTCTTACTGTTTAATTGTTCAGAAATATTGAGATCAATACAGTGAAAAATCAGGAATTCTCACACGCTGTGGGCGCTCCTATCAAAATCTTTACCGACACAAAATAGTCCATATAAAGTGTGCATAACGATGGACGTCAGCACTAATACAGTCAGGTAGTTTGGGTACAGCCGTACAGTTCCACACAGGATTTGGACAACTCTGCAGACATCACTATTACACACACCCACTGACCTTACGGTTGTACACTTCACAATTAAAAGAAACAAAATGTCATCACAAAGAAAAGAGAAAGACGGTGACAGTTATGAGCTACAGACAGTCTTTGAACATGCCCATTTCATGTACTACGGTGGCTCAGCTTTGTTTTTCGTTTTGTTTTTACTGTGCAGGGGAAGTATTTCAGTTGTTTTAAGCTGCAAATACAATAACGTTTACTCTCTCTCTGTTTTAGTGGCTAGTCATGCTCAGTTCTATCAGCTGGCAAGTGTGCCGGATGTAAACATTTCTGTTTTCCCTTGAAAAATAAACAGTATCATTTCTCTCTGCTATACTTACAGGTGAGGATGAACAACACCGCCCTAACTACAGCCTCTGCCTTGTGGCGTGTTTTCTTTTTGTCGTCCTGTTCCAGTCGTTTCTCACATTCAGCCATGCCATCACCAGTTGAACTGGCACATACAGCTGCAGGTGATAGGACAGGAACATCACTGCTGCGAAAGTGGGCTTCACTGTGTAGTAATACCTGTCGTCGCCAAACAAATTACAAACTCACGTAATGTGGAAAGACGTAAAAAACACAAATTACAAATACAAATGGCCATATTTGGTCACCTTGGCGACATCTCTTGAAATTCCAAGTTTTAACAGTCTTAGTTTCTGTTCATTTTCATATAAGATTGAACGTCTAGTAAACAACCTGTTTCCATACATCTGTTTATTTTCATATAAGATTGCACGTCTAGTAAACAACCTGTTTCCATACATCTTTGTACGTTTCTCATTCTATATCCATATAGTGCAATTTTTTATCGCATCAAAAACTTTTTGCAAATCCACTCTCAGTGAAACATGTCCGAGGCATTCTGCCCTGAATAAAAATGTGCAGTAAGTTCACGCTGCCGGGAATATGTGTTCCAGAATGAATACTGTTTGACTCTTAATCAGTAAAGGTACACCTTCACAATTTTGTTTGTAATACAAGTTACTTATCTTCAAGGAAAGGATTTACAACAACATTTACGTCAATTAACTCCACACAATCCATCAGTTGCATTTGTGATTATAGAATGATTCTATTTTGATTTTTTTTTTTTATTGACTTCTTCAAAAATGATATCCAAACTCTGTCTCTATTCATATCGCCTTTCTCGCTTGTGAGCGACCAGTTCAGTTGCTTTCCATACAAAGCCAACATACAATGAAAAGAGCTCTCAGACTTACCAGGGATTGTCAGGCAGGTGAGGGTGATACTGGCCCGGGTGTCGGGGCCATAGGCCAGGTAGCCAAAGAAGCCCATAGCAGTGTATAGGACAACAACATGATGGTCAGACTCAGACTGACCACACCATAGGGGGCAGAGTACAGCCGTTTGTTCCGTACCTGGTTCTCCATGGGCAACACCTGGAAGCAAGTGGGTGGGTTTTTTTTTTTTTTTTCATATTTACTCGTCCAAGTGATGTAATCCTTATACTGGAAGAAATTGTGGGAGGGTGGTGACGGAGAAAGCAGAAGGGGGAGAAGGAATGAGGAGGAAGGGGGAAAGGGGTAAAGCGATAGACACAACTGCTCATTCTTGCAGTCCTACCTGGCTTCTAGGTGAATTAGGCAAAGGTTTGGGAAGAAAGCAAATCATCAAACGGGAATCGTCCTGTTGCTATGTGTTTTAATACTTACCTGGCTTGGTACTGCCTACCCTCTCCTCATGTCTGTAACACTGAGTGAGAGCTGAACTGCAGTAAGACTGTATAACTGAAGTATTCACTGTATAGGAAAAATCATGGCTGAGTTTGTCGCTTTCTGGATGGAGTGGTATCTCCGTTTTGTTTTAAGGGTCTACAGTGTCCAAAGTTTTCGATCCCAGTAGGTTTCTAAGCAGATTAGTTCGACAAGATATCGTCTGTTTTCTTGTTCCTGTTGTAGTTTTCTCTATACCCTTATAAATAATATGCCGAGATCTCTCTCTCTCTCTCTCTCTCTCTCTCTCTCTCTCTCTCTCTCTCTCTCTCTCTGTCCACTTACCAGACTGATTCCCTCAAAAGAGAAGACAACCGTCCCAAAAAAGGCGGGCATCATGGTCCAGCCGGCAAAAGCGGGCCGTGTGCTGACGTCAGGCAGCTGACCGCTAAAAAAGTTGATGAAGATGATGACCAGACCTGCACACCATAGAGGACAGAAGACATGACAGCAGGCACTGTGTCTTCTGTGTCACAGTGACTATCTGTGTGTGTGTGTGTGTGTGTGTGTGTGTGTGTGTGTGTGTGTGTGTGTGTGTGTGTGTTCAATTTTTCAAACCGGTCGTGCCCGTACATACCAATTCCATTTGATAACCCGAGTCATGGGCAACAGGGCAATTCTGTTAGATGATTGTGTCCGTCACATCATACCCACCTGAGGACCTCGGCAATGGGTATTAGTACAGTACTGTAGGACGATCGTGTCCTTTAATATCAAGACCATCTGATGACCCAGCACATGGGGAACCTAGCAGCTCTGTAGGACAGTTGTGTCTGTTCACACCAAGACCATCTTAAGATTCAAGCTATAGGTAATAATGCAGTTCTGTTTGACGATACTGTCCGTCCACACCAAGATCATCTGATGACCCAGACAATGGCTAACAGTGCAGTGCTATAGGAAGACCGTGTCCGTTCACACCAAATCTATATTTGATGACCCAGGCCATGGGTGACAGTGCAGAACTGTAGGACAATTGCGTGTCCATCCACGCCATGACCGTCTGATGACACAGGCCATTGGTAGAAGACCAGTTCTGCAGGACGTCAGGACCCATCCACACTAAACCCATCTGATGGACCAGGGGGCATTGGCAGCATGGAGGGGCCGTCTCCTTCACCTGGTCTGGCTCCTGCCGTGCATCTCTGGGATGATGTTAGCCGGGGATAAGCAGTAGCTGTCCCCGATTTGATGACGTGAATTCTGTTGCAGAATTGTCCAGCCTGCGGGACCTTCCATGGATCCTGTGGATTCCATGTCTCATTGCAGCACTTCATGTCTGACGGCCAAATGGTGGCCACGCTCAATTTTCTCTACCGCTGCTTTTCTCCATTCCCCATCCTGTGCCATTACTTCAGAAATCTGACTGAACATCAAAGATCACTGCGACTGTCCGTTGATCAAAATTGTATCGGCCTTGCATGAAGAAAGAGAACTTCACTCTGTATCAGCTATACTTGAAATGACTTTTGTTGGTCTGTTTGTTCGGGAGGCAGTAAGAACTGACTTTTGAATTCTTGCCCTTAATTATGTATATGATATACCACAATTCAGCGTATTTAGGATTACCATTATTCTGAGTTTTGACTCTCTCTCTCTCTCTCTCTCTCTCTCTCTCTCTCTCTCTCTCTCTCTCTCTCTCTCTCTCTATCTGATAATGCAAGAGAAAATCCACTGTGCATGCGGACTGCTAGCTGACAAATGGCAAAGGACAACACTCACCAATGACAGTGAGGATGTTGGCAATCACTGAAGCGGGCGTCATCTTCTCCAGACCTCTGATCTGGCTGTACAGCATCAGAGGCACCGCCACACTCAGCTGATAAATCCTCATGTCAACATCTACTAAAGTCCGAGCATACACCGCCTGAAAGAAGCAAACAAACATCAGATCTGATAATAATGGGTTGATGGACAAAAGTATCAAACAAAAAAAAAAAAAACGGGGGCTCTTTCGCCAGGTCGTAAAATCCCTTCAGTGTCAATGATATATAGCTGACAAACATATGTTTCATAAAAGAAATGCATTGAGTCTGACAGAAGTAACTCAAGATCCGATTTTTTTAAGATCAAGGGAGTGGTACGTACAGATCATCCGAAACAAATATTTAATTTATTCTCTAGAATTTTTTACTCACTGAGATTGAGTCATATTTATATGACTCTGAACACATACGTTTGTCAGTGGCAAAGAGAGCCTCTCTCTCTCTCTCTCTCTCTCTCTCTCTCTCTCTCTCTCTGATATAAGAACAGATTTAACAGTTCCCGAAAAACATTTAGGATCACCACTACTATTCACAAGAGTATCTAGAATTGAGTGTCTACGTTCGGATCTCTTAACGCTAAGCAGATTTTTATACTGTCTCCTTGAAATCACATACATATATCTGTAATATATCATTTGTAGCTTTTTATTATCATTATCAACATCATCTTTTACAATACTGTCGCAAACTCTGCGAAATGTTCGTAAAGTTTTAAGTACTTCACGTCTTTTTTTCTACACATTCTCTGTCAAACAATGGTTTTTTGTCTGAAATTATCTACTCTTAACATCTTAACATACTTTTTTTCCAGCCATCTTGAGACCACCAATGAATGAGGCTAATGAGGCATCAATATCAACATCTATTAAATTACTAGCATCTTGAATTAGTTTCTTAACATCATTATCATTAAACATTGCACAATAATCAATTTTCTTTTCATTATTCCACACAAACTTAGTAATTTACTTATCGTAGAACTGGTCGAGGTGGGTTTCAATTTTAATGGCCTTTATTAACAGAATATTGGCAACCAATGTTATTTTGCAAAGCATGGGAATTGAAGAGTCAGAAAAATGCTCTTTTTGTAAGAGAGAAAAGGAAAACATTCAACATATATTTTGGCACTGCCAGCATGTACGAAACTTTTGGCAAGAGTTTCAAAATGTGGTTAACAGAAAATGTGAATTTATGAAACTGTTGCTTGATGAAAACATAATCCTGTTTCGTTGCGATTGTAATTTTTAAATCTGATAGAACGTTTGACTTAATCCTGCTACTCGCCAAGTTTTATATTTACAAGTGTAAGTATGAAAAAAGTCTACCATCAGTTTAAATATTTACTGTGTTGTTGAAAGCCAGAAATGAAATAGAAAAGTATGCTGCTCATCTTAACATGTCCCATGGACATTTTGTAACACAATGGCGTCCATATTTGCCATTATTCCAGTGAAACACAAGTTGTGCATTGTAACAAAGGCTATGGCAATGCCCAACTCTGTGTGTGTGTGTGTGCGCGCGCGCGCGTGCGCGCGCGCGCGTGTGTGTGTGTGTGTGTGTGTGTGTGTGTGTCTGTGTGTGTAAGGTTCTTTGTGTTTGTTTTGTTTTGTTTTGTTTTTTTTCGTTTTTTTTTTTTCGGTTAGTTAAAGAAAAGAAATCTTATATGTCTTATTTGTCTTCGCTAGTTAATATCTTCACAGATGTTCATAAATGTATGCACCTTAATGTGCAAACAACCGTTATAAACTCGTTAATGATTTACTCCAATCATTTTGTGGCACCAAATCGAAGATACCTTTTTTTTGCTATTTTGTTGTTAAAAATGTGATTTGATGTAATTCAACTGTAGTTAATTGTTAATGCATTAAGTCTGGGCGTTTTGTTGTATTGAATCGAATATGCATTTGTATTTGAATTCATCATCTGATTTATATGTTCTAAGTTTGGAATTAAAGCTATAAAAAAAAAATAAAAATAAAAAAAATAAAAAAATAACGTTTAAATATGAGCCCACATGAAACATACATTCAGATACAATAAAGTAATCAATAACACTACATCCATTATAGGCAATGTAAGTGAAGTTTCCCCCCTCATCACCCAAAACAAGTCCGTTCATTATAATCAGATTATATTGATCAAATATTTGAAGTAAATATTTACCCAATCATTTGTAACACCATCCTTTGACTACCTACGAAGCTTGTACACAGCTTTGAATACTCTGCATTTTCACCGATAAGTCGTCTATGGAGAAGTCAGAAACATTACCATTGCCTGTTCTGGCATTCAAATCTCCAAAAACAATTAGAGGTAGTTCGCTATATTCCTCAAATAAATCAGAGATACAGTTATCCAAAAAACATAACCCATTATCAATTTCAGTTTCAGCATGATAAACACTATTTGAAGGTGGGATATACAAGCAAATGAAGAAACAGTCAAAATAAAAACCCGTTAGTAGTTTTGTTTTCTCTCTTCTCTCTCTCTCTCTCTCTCTCTCTCTCTCTCTCTCTCTCTCTCTCTCTCTCTCTCTCTCTCTCTCTCTCTCTGAATACCTTTGTACGCAGCAATCAGAGGTTGCTACATGTACAGATATTTCAGATATCTTGACCTTTGGTTTTCTGACCAGTTATCAACCTTCTCTTTTTCTGCTACCGTTGTGTACGCATGCGCAATGTCTCTCACCTCTTTGATGCTGGCAGCAATGAAGACAATGTACACGCTGCAAAAGCCAAGCTGGGATACTGTTAAGAGCGCAATCACAAATCGTCTGCAACACAAAGCCTCGCTTAGTTATGATACAAGGAACACATCCATTCATGACAAATAGCGAAACATAACATGTTGAACACATTAACGAATATTGCATATGTTGGTCTGATAATCCAAAGGAGATTAATCTGTATCAACACCTATCCAATCACTTACTCCGTCTCTATCACTGTCCCACTGCTGTCTTATCTTTTCCCCACTGTGATGTCACACACTACACCACTGTCCACTGCTCCTACCTTACCTGTCCCCCCACACTGTCCTATCACACACTACATCACTGTCCACTGCTGTCCTACATTCCCCACACTGTCCTATCACACTACATCACTGTCCCCTGCTGTCCTACCTTCCCCACACTGTCCTATCACACACTACACCACTGTCCACTGCTGTCCTACCTTACCCCCACACTGTCCTATCACACACTACATCACTGTCCATTGCTGTCCTACATTCCTCACACTGTCCTATCACACACTACACCACTGTCCCCTGCTGTCCTACATTCCCTACACTGTCCTATCACACACTACATCACTGTCCATTGCTGTCCTACATTCCCCACACTGTCCCTATCACACACTACACCACTGTCCCCTGCTGTCCTACATTCCCCACACTGTCCTATCACACACTACACCACTGTCCATTGCTGTCCTACCTTCCCCACACTGTCCTATCACACACTACATCACTGTCTACTGCTGTCCTACCTTGCCCACTGTGCCGGCCGTCCTGCCAGACAGGGGTGAGCTGTCTTCAAGGTCCACGCCATCAGACTGGGGTAGTTCATGTCCACCCCCTCCTCCCCTGCTGCCTCCGCCCTGTAAAATCACGGTCACAGAATTGCATTGGAGCAAGGTAAAATAGTCTCAGATACGTGTAAACTAAATGCCCTATAGTCACACACTCCAAAAAAATCGTATATAGAAAGGTACAGTTTGTCACACACTCACATAAAGGAACAAAACTGTGTAAAAGAAAAGTGCAATTGTCATACACTCTCATAAAAGAAAGCCCCAATAATCGAAGATCCGAATAAGAAAGATAAAAGTGTGTCAGTTTTGTATAAAATGAAGGCAAGAACTGTCATTCAGATAGATGAACACATAGATAAATAAATACAAATACATAGATCGATAGATAGACAGATAGTGTGTGTTTGTGTATGTGTGTATATGCGTACGCGTGTGTGTGCGTGCGCGCGCGCGTGTAAGCGTGTGTGTGTGTGTGTGTGTGTGTGTGTGTGTGTGTGTGTGTGTGTGTGTGTGCGCGCGCGCGCGCGCGCGCGTACGTGTGTGTGTGTGTGTGTGTGTGTGTGTGTGTGTGTGTGTGTGTGTGTGCGCGCGTGTGCGGGCGTTGTGTGTGTGTGTGTGTGTGTGTGTGTGTGTGTGTGTGCGTGTGTGTGTGTGTGTGTGTGTGTGTGTGTGTGTGTGTGTGTGTGTGTGTGTGTGTACACTTCATGAAACCAGTCTTTTGAGTTAAAAGCTGAATATTTACACACTCATTTCACAGAAAATCACGCATCTCTAATACAAGGTACAATATTCGTACATTTACAGAACGTAATAGAGTAATTTTTAGATTCCATGAGAAAGAAGGTACGATATATCACGCTCGAAAAAAAAAGGGTTTATAATTGCAGAGTCGAAAAAAAAATGAATGAAGAAAATCTGTTCAAATGCCCTTATAAAATAAAGAAAAGAAAATCATGAGGTACTGAAAATTCGTTTTTACAAGTGTGTGAACGTCAATCGCTTATTTCAAGAAGGATTGTGCTTTTACAAGTGTGGATACGCATTATGCTTCTTTGTAATATTGTCTGACTTTTATGCGAATTTATAAATGATGAACATGTATTTTACATAAAAGGCAAAATGCCCTATCATTATTTCATGCGGGAGTCGAAAGAACTTTCTTTTGCAAAAAGCAATAATCAATGCGCCGTACTTTTGACGCATATTGACAATCATCATGAACAGATTATATTGCAGCCTGCCTTGGAGGAGGCAAAAAACATCAGAATGGTACATAATTGTTCTAAATATACTCAAATATTCAAAATGAAAAAAAGGCAACGATCTTTAAATCACTTTGTTTACGATGTACATTTTGACCAAAGTGATTTTATGGGAATTCGAAGTGTTGCAAGTAAGCTTATACACAGCCTTAGTAAACACCTTTCATTATTTTTTTCCCCGTTTGAATATTCTAAAAAAAATAACCTTTCGATCGATTTCTTTTGTGCAGTCTCAAAACCAGTCATGATTAAGGTTGTATTCGGTCGAGGGAGGAGGAGAGGAAAAGGGAAACATTATTCATTCATCCCTTAACGGAGTGATCCCACTTTTGTTGTAAATTGTACGTGCCTGACGTGCCTGATCAATGTTAAAAAATTTGAAAAATCAGCAAACTCAAAATCACAAAGCTAATGAACAATGTCACAACCACTATCTCAAAACCGCTGTGGGCACAGTAGGCAAAGTAATGTGGCAAAATATGTGAATCAGTGAACATTAGCTTATAACACTAACGAAATACGACGACTTTTACAGGGAAAAAGCAAAACTGCACAGTCCACGTGTCAGCATAGTCTTCATCAACAATGACATTTACCTTGCTCGTTGAATACGGCAGGACCGCAGGAGGAAGTGCATACAGCACAATGCTATGCACCCCCCATCATCATGATGAATAGTGGGCCTACCTGTCAACATGTCACACACAAAACGTAATGAGAATTTAGGCAGGTGTCCACATGAAGCAACATCTGCACAGTCCATGTGTCGGCATCAATCTTTGCTTCTCATACACCGTCACCATAGAAAACCAGAATGATAACATAGGATATACCCACGTCATTGGAGCATTACAACAGAATATCCCCCCCGTCCCGACCCCCCAATAAAAAGATAACCTTCGAGAGACATGCAACACAAAGGTAGGTTAGGGTTGGGTAAGAGTGCGACAGAGTTTCATTGCCAAAGCGATCAAATGGTACCTTCGTATCCCACCCCACCCCCCTCCCTTCAGATCATATTTTGTTCTATTACTCACGCTGTGTGCAGTCAGCTTCGTCAACCCTTAAACAATTTGAGGGCTCCCTCTATATATACCCTATCTCCCCCTGCGGTCCCCTCTTCTTCTCCTCAGTACAAAGTAATCAATCACCGACACCTGTACACTAGTGTGGCTGAAAAAGATTTCAACAGGAGGCGTCGTGCTGATAGACTAGAACACATACAGTAGAAAGACAGATCGTCGTAAACACACATCAGACAGACAGGAGAATAGATACAGTTGACAGACCTGCAGCCAGCAGAAAGAGACACGCACACACCAGACAGACAGAGAGACACACAGACAGAACTCACCGCCAGTCCTGCACAGCTCACGGCAAAGGGCATGGCCAGTATCCCTGTGCCCATGTTGCCCTTCATCACCGTCATCAGGGCCCTCAGCTCACTGACACACAATTCCTCATTTAGTATATAACATACAATAGAATGATGTATTCTACATAGCAAATAATTGTTGAATAATATTCCGAAAAGGGCGTGCTGCCCTCATAGACGTTATTCTGACCGATATACACACGCTTTGTCATAGGTCCGTATGATACATTGCTAATACGGTAATGGGGATAGGGTTCTTAAATGTTTTTTGTTTTTATTAATACACGACACAGAGAATAGTACAGTATAGCTACAGCTAAAGTCGTATGAAAATCGTACAAGGTTTGTTTTACACTCACAGTCGACTGACGCTTGGATTTAAAGCCTTTCCACCCCTTCTGGATTTGGAGGATAATAAAGAAAAAAGTGTGTGTGTGTGTGTGTGTGTGTGTGTGTGTGTGTGTGTGTGTGTGTGTGTG
>JADBJO010011108.1:45676-67152 GCA_016801955.1 Conus betulinus
GACAACAGTGTATTATTGTTTATCTTCGTCTGTATGAGACAACTGATCACTCCCTATTCTACCCCCTCCTCCATCCCCTTTGTCCCTCTCCGCCAGTCCAGCTCCTCATCTCAGACCTGCACACATGCTTTGGTGCGCCAGGTGTATGAGGAAGATTTCGTTTCGTTTATCAGCGATAATGATGACAAAGCCACCACAACGTAATGGACCACGTGCAGGACAGCGCACAACCATCAGTGAAGGCCAGTATCAGTAAACATCGCAGAGGCTCCGACAAGTTTTTTTTTTAATGGAAGCCCCAGCCTGAAGAAACTTCCAAGCTTTTCGCTAGGGCAGCGTGGAATATAACAAAAAGATGCACGCCTTCCTAGAGTTCAATATTGATAGCATGTGCACATGCTCGAGCCTGCACACGAACAAAGAAACAAAGAAAAAAACAAACACACACGTGTGCATACATATGCGCACGCATACGAACGCGCGCACACACACACACACACACACACACACACACACACACACACACACACACACACACACACACAGATTTTGTCAAACATAAATTGCTAAATTTCCTCAAAATAAGAAAAGGAAATTTCATGTTGATGAACGAAATGAAATCCATATCTTGATTTGTGATTTATGAAAATTCCACATTAACTGTCCAGTGATGGACCCTCAAACACACACACACACACACACACACACACACACACACACACACACACACACACAACACACAACACACACACACACACACACACACACACACACACACACACACACACACACGTACGCACGCACGCATGTACGCACACAAACGCACACACGCGCACGCATGTTCGCATACACACACACACACACACACACACACACACACACACACACACACACACAGCCATATTGGACCTTCATGATACGCTATCACAGATCTCTTGCCTGTCAGAACGCTGTGGAGTCTGCGCATGAGTGTCTATATGTTGATGACCAATCACATGACCACAACGATTAGTACTATCGCGTGCATGTGATCTGCCTGGGTAATGTAATCCCCTAATCCTCTTCTCAAAACTGCCCCCTCCACCACTCTGTGCTATAAAAGCAGAGTCCTGCAACCGATCTGTCAGTACTGTTGATTGTCAACGTTGAGAATTTCTTTTTTATTCCTTGCCAGCTTCTCGCTTGCCACAACAGTAAGTACTTTCAGGTTGTTAGTTTTGCTGTGCAAGTCTTAACACTAGGTTGTAGCGCTGGACATAGTTTCTGTCAAATGTCGTTCATGTTATTGATAGTTAAGTTCTGTGTGGTTCTGAAGTATTTTCCATGTTAATTTCTCAAGTAATCATGGATGCCAGTTTTAAAGTGAAGTGACTGCAGACAGAAAGTGAAACAAACTGAAAAGAAAATTGCTGTGCCGTCTAACAGGGGGAAATTTGTTTCTTTCTTTCGTTTAGCAGCACAGTGATTTTTCTGTTAAGTTTGTTTTAGTTGTAAATGCATTTCTTACAATTTCTTTACAAGGATCCAGTTTTATTTCGAGAAATACGAAGTCGTGATGCAATGTCACGTTTCACTTGCCTAACTGATTAAAAACCTGTGTACTGTTTAGTATTCGCACGACTGATTTCTCCATGAGTATTTTGATTTGTGTCCTTAACAGTGCTGAACAGTGCTGGTTTTCCTTTGTTTTGTTATTCCTGTCAGCTCCATTTTTCTGTAAATTGTTATTTAAGAGTCTTTGTGTAGAATCTAAGTTAGCCACTTCTGCAGACAGTGAAGCAAAGAAGGTATACAAAAAAAAGACGCGACTTGAAAGGAATTTTTATTTGTCTGTTTCTTCATCATTTTTTCTAATGTGTCTCTGTCGCTTTGGCTCTTTATTACGATTTTACAGGCAGCTTTAGATTATACTGTTATTCTGATTCAAAATTCATATTTGAAAAAAAAAAATCAAGGGGAAAAAACACCGAAAGCAGTGGCAGGAATATTCAGTTTTGACATGTACTTTTTTCAACTTTGTCACGTTTTAGAGTATTAATATGGGAACGAATGGGAACGAATTTTTGTTTTGCTTTACTAATGTACAGTTTATCGACTGTGTCTGTCTTAGCAATGTAACTGTTCCATTATTTTTGATTGTTTGATAATGAAGCCTTTCTTACACGATATTGTGTCATCTACAGACTGATGCTGTTGGTTTTTCAGATTATTGTTATTCTCTCATTAAGTTATTTATCTTACATCAGATGATCTTGAATTCCTCGCTTTAAATATCGTTTTCCTCCTAAACACTATTATATTGCCTCCTTCCCTCTTCCCCTCAACGTACCCGACAACCATCACACCCCTTCCCACCCCCTGTGTTCTGTCTCTCCTTTAAGTTAACATTCTAACGTTCTGAAAACCGTCTGAAATCAGATTGCTGCGATCACAATGTGTGACGGGACAGTTCACAGCATTCTTTTCCTTCATTGAGCGACACAAAGCCATAATCAGAGTCAAAGACGATGCAAAACGTTTGACATCGTGGGGAAAACAAAAACGATGAACGGTAAGATTTGATTCAACATCACACATGTCACATGAATAAATGTATTCTACCCGATACGTCCCAATGAAGCTATCAATCCGTTAATCAACACGTAAGGCCGCTCCGAGTTACTACCAATCATAACACAGTTTACAGATTTCAGCCAATCAGCCAGCCAGACACACAACTGTACCCAAAAAAGTTCGCAAAGAATATTTTTGAAGATTGGCAAAAGGAAGTGTGAAGTCATCCGGGTCATACAAATCAATAAACAAAAGAGAGTGAAGAGCCTCTGTGTGCAGTTCTGTCACAGAAAGATATGAATTGAACTGAAACATGCTGTGCAACATGTGCCTATGAATACCCACCTTTGAGAGAGCTCCCGGACTGACGGTGGTTTTAGTGTATCCTTCGAATATGTTGAGGATGTTGTATGATGAGACATATTTAATGAGAGAGGCATGAAAAAGAAAGAAAAGAGTTCAAGTCTAATGCCTGATGCAGCTTCTTCACGATTATTTCACATAATCTTCGATGTAGATAAGGCAAATGTTGCCTTTACTTAAAGAGATCAATTTTTTTTTTAAATTGCACCGTTTCTGATCTTTTATCCGTAAAAAGAAAACACAAAGGAACGTACCTGAATTTGCAGGATGTCTTTGCTTTTTGCTTTTTTGGTTTAATGGAAATTTCATAAAGTTTCTTGACCACCGGCCGTGACCCCAGGTCAAATTGAACAGTGTATCAGATATCAGTTCGGCACGTGCTGGTTTGTCGGTCTTATGGAAAGAGGAAAAAATGGCATCTTCTAAGACTCAAGATTGAATTTCCATTGACACTAGCTAGAAGAGTATATTACCTACTGTGCTACTATTTCACTAACCTGTATACAACACTCGTGATGTCTTCGTGTTTGTCTTGTGATAGTTTCGGAGTTAGATGTTGATATTTCATCGATGGTGATACAATTTCATTTGCAGATCATTACAATGAAAATGGCCGCCTCAGAAAGTACACCCCTGCTCGTCTTCAGCCCGGCACAGAGTGAGAGAGACACAGTTGTCAGCGAAACTTTGTTTCGTTGACCTACCGGACTCTGCCACGACTGGAAGTTCCACAGAAACAACTGACACTGTCAGTAACAGTTCTGTGGATTCTTCCACTTCCTCCTCCACTGCCGACCCAGAAACTGCCAACGCTGGCAAAGCAGCAGCTAAAACTGAGGAAGGGATGAAGTAAGGTTACGTTTGATTAAGTCAATAACGTTTTTTCTATCTTGATTTGTTGATATCCCCATCCCTGTCTACAGAATACTATGCCAAGTGACGTTTGATTAGGTAAAAATGTTTTCTTCTGCATTAATTTATTGATAGTTCTGTCTCTATCTACAGAATTCCAAGTAACATCGTGTGATCTTCTGTCATAACAATTCTTTACGACTATCAAACTGAAGAACGAGAACGCGCGCGCGCAACCAAGGGAACTATTGAAAAAAAAATTGAGAAAGAAGTGAAGCAGTGAACAAGTAAGGTAACTTTTGCTCCCATAAGAAAACCTAACACAGAGTAACTTTTATTCAAGACTGGCACAGCGTTTTAAACTTGAATAAAGTCAGACAAATACAAAGACGAACAATCTCATACTGGTGGAAAAACAAGCGCAGGCCAACAACTCAACTGTCCTCATAGTAATGATTTGGCAAAAATTTGGACTTTGGGGGGGGGGGGGGGGGGGGGGAGGTTGAAGATGGAGAAACTGGGAACGTGAAATTAAGAAAATGTGTTATAGATATGAAAACTCTTCACTAGATGCATGAGGGAACCATCGTAATCCCTTTCAAAGGCGGATGTATTTGTATTGCCTGCTCCGAGGCCTTTCGTCCGCTGGATCGGAACTCATCAGAGGTGTGTCTCTATTTGACACCAAGAGCACAGACACAACCAGCCGTGTCTCCCTGATGAGTTCCGATCCAGCGGACGAAAGGCCTCGGAGCAGGCAATACAAATACATCTGCCTTTGAAAGGGATTACGATGGTTCCTCATGCAGCTAGTGAAGAGTTTTCATATCTATAATATATTTTCTTAATTTCACGTTCCCAGTTTCTCCATCTTCAACCTCTCCCCCCCCCCCCCCCCCCCCCCCCCCCCCCCCCCCCCCCCTCCCTTAAGTCCAAATCTTTGCCAAGTCATTACTACTATGAGGACAGTAGAGTTGTTGGCCTGCACTTGTTTTTCCACCACTATTAGATTGTTCGTCTTTGTATTTGTCTGACTTTATTCAAGTTTAAAAGGCCGTGCCAGTCTTGAATAAAAGTTACTCTGTGTTAGGTTTTCTTGTGGGAGCAAAAGTTACACTACTTGTTTACCGTTTATTGAAAGGGAAGCAACTCTGTTGAAAAAGTCTTTACTGATAAGTTCCGTTTATTTCCCTTGCAGTTCGGGCGTAAGTGATCAATTTGTCGGTCAACCAAAGGATTAACATACGTTGACACCAAACAGTCAAAGAAAATTAAACGTAAACACATCAAAAACGAAACTGAACAAAGTATCTTCAACCTCACATATACCCACAAAACAGCAAGACACAATCATCACAAAGTTTATCGAAGTCATATCAGAGGGGGAAAAAAAAAAAAACAAAAAAAAAAAAACAAAAAACCTCCCCCTGAAAAAAAAAAGGAAGAGAAGAAGAACAACAACAACACCAAAGGCCACGTTCAAAGACCGCTTTCGTGACGTTGTTTCGGTCAGACTGTAAGTTAATTTTAGGAACAGAGGCAACTTGCATCGAGTTCAACTTTTCCCCCAGATTACCTTTACTTAGGTGTCTGAATAATATTTATGATTTAAGTCTGATAAACAATGCTCATGGAAAAAAATGTTTAATATCTAATGACGATATAGCTGGTCCATTTTGGAGATTCTCTGGACAATAATGAGATAAAGTGAAACTCTTTTGTTCAAGACCAACTTAATCTATTCATAATCCGCTTTTTCCTTCTTTTTTTTTCTGTCGCATCCTCAATGACCCCGGCATTGCATTTCTTGTACTCTGATCTTCCCCACATTCCCATAACATCTCCACTAAAACATCTTGACAGGTGTGTGTGTGTGTGTGTGTGTGTGTGTGTGTGTGTGTGTGTGTGTGTGTGCCTGCCTGCCTGCGCGCGCGCGTGTGTGTGTATGCATGTGTGTGTGTGTGTGTGTGTGTGTGTGTGTGTGTGTGTGTGTGTGTGTGTGTGTGTGTGTGTGTGCCTCCAAAAGAGAGATCTTTGTAAAAAAAAAATATTCACGAATCATTACAAGATAATGACAAAACGGCTAGGCGGGCAGATATACACAATAATACTAAATGTTTCTATAGATTGACAGTAATAAACTCTGCCTTACATATACATTTTGTTGTCAAGACATTAAATTTAGATACAGAAATTGCAAGCTCACCATTGACATGGGAAGTAACTGTGGGACTGGAAGACATGACCGGCTTTGTAAAGACCGCAGTAGGAATAACTGATCGGTTTCCCATGTGTATGTATATGCATTCAACACACACACACACACACACACACACACACACACACACACACACACACATACATACATACATACATACAACACAACACGCACCCAGACACACACTTTTTTTTTTGTTTCTCCTCCGTATCCCAGAAGGGGTGGGAAGGTCTACATTCAAGTGCCAGTCAAATGTGAGTGTAAAATATACTTGGTACGATTGTCGTATGACTTTGGCTGTAGCATCTTTCAAATAATTTCTGCGTCGTGCATTAGTAAAAAAAAAAAAAAATGAAATACCCTATCCCCATTACTGTATCATACGGACCTATGACAATACAAAGCGTGTGATTTATAAGTCAGAATAACGTCTATAAGGGCAGCACGCCCTTTTCGGAACCTAGTTCTACAAACTATTTGCTATACAGCATACGCTATTCCATGTGCATTATATACTAAATGAAGAATTGTGTGTCAGTGAGCTGAGGGCCCTGATGACGGTGATGAAGGGCAACATGGGCACAGGGATACTGGCCATGCCCTTTGCCGTGCGCTGTGCAGGACTGGCGGTGAGTTCTGTCTGTCTGTCTGGTGTGTGTGCGTGTCTCTTTCTGCTGACTGTAGGTCTGTCAGCTGCATCTATTCTTCTGTCTGTCTGTCTGTATGATTATGGCGATCTGTCTTCCTGCTGTATGTAGTTCTATCAGCACAATGTCTACTGTTGTTTTATATCATTAAAAAAATTAGCCAATGGCAGTATATTTATATATATAAAGTCTCAGGGATGGATTATTTTGTAGAGGGAGGGATTACGGGAGAAGAGAGGGTATATCGAAGGAAGCCTTCAGATTGTTTATGGATCGAAGCCGACTTTACATAGAGCATCATAGTGAGAGTAGTACAACAAAATATGCATTCGAAGGCGGGAGGGGGGGAGGGGCGTGAGACGAATGTACTATTTGATCGTTAGGCGGGAGGGGGGGGAGGGGCGTGAGACGAATGTACTATTTGATCGTTAAGCATAAGCAAAGTAATAGACACCGAAATTTTGTCTCATTCTTACCCAACCTGACCTACGCTTGGGTTCAATGTCTCACGAAGGTATAATTTCACAAGGTATCATTTTTTGACTGGGGTGGCGGAGGGAAGCGTAAACTGGCCAGTGATATGGGAATATGAGCATTTCCAATGGCTTTATTCTGGTTTTCTTTGGTGGTGATGTATGAGACAAAGAAAGACCGACGCCGACACATTGACTGTGCAAGATTTTGTTTCATGCGATTAACGTGAAATAAAGTGTCATAGTGAGTTGTGTGATATGTTAAAAACAGGTGGGACCCCTATGCATCCTGATAATGGGATGCATAGCTTTGTGCTGTATGCACTTCCTACTGCGGTCTGGTCGCATACAACGAGTAAGGTAAATATTATTGTTGTTAAAAATGATGCTGATAAATCGACTGTGCAGCTTCTGCTTTTCACTTCTTTTTTTCTTCCCTTTTAAAGTCATAGTGTTTTTAGTATTATACACTACAGTTCACTGATTTATAGTTTGTCACATTACCTAACCTACTATGCTAACAGGGGTTTTGAGATAGTGGTTGTGACATTGTTCATTCTTTTTGTGGTTTCGAGTGTACTATTTCAAATCTTTTAAAATTGATCAGGCCCGTACAATTTACGTTAAAAGGGGGATCACTCCGATAGGGGATGTATGAATAATGTTTCCCTTTTTGTCCCTCCCTTGACGGTTTTCAGACTGCTCAGAGGAAATCAATCTAAAGATTATATTTTTTTAGAATATTCAAACGGGGGAAAAAAATCATTAAATGTGTATCCTAAGGCTATATATACTTGCAACACTTCGAATTCCCATAGAATCACCTTGGTTATAAAAAAGAAAGAAAAAAAAGAAAAACCATCTTAAACAAAGTGCTTTGAAGATCGTTCCCTTTTTCATTTTGGATATTTGAGTATAATTATTTAGGACAATCACGTATGCCATTTTGATGCCCCTTTTCTATCTCCTGCAAGAAATCTCCGGTAGGCTGCAAAATAATCTTATCATAGTAGTCAAGATGTGTCAAAAGTACAGCACTTTGAATATCGCGTCTTGCTAAAGAAAATTCTTTCAACCCCTGTATGAAATAATGACACGGCGTTTCCCCCTTTTATGTAAAATACATGCTTATCATTTATGAATTCGCATAAAAAGTCAGATAACATTTACCGAAAGCATGATGTGTATCCGCACTTGTAAAAGCACAATGCTTCTTGAAATAATCGAGTGACGTTTACACTTGTGTAGAAACGAATTTTCAGTACCTATTGATTTTCTTTCCTTTATCTTATATCAGCACTTGATTAGATTTTTCTTCTTTTTTTCGACTGTGCAATTATAAAACTTTTTTTTCGAGCGTGATACGTTCACGTGAAATGTAAACATTACTCTATTAGTTTCTGTAAGTGTACTAATTTTCTATCTTGTACTAGAGATGCGTGGTTTTCTATTACATGAGTGTGTAAATATTCAGCTTTTAACTCAAAAGACTGGTTTCATGAAGTGTACACACACACACACACACACACACACACACACACACACACACACTCACACACACACACACATACACACGCACGCACACACACACACACACACACACACACACACACACACACACACACACACACACACACACACACACACACACACACGTACACACGCGCGCGAGAGCACGCACACGCGTATACACACATGCACTCAACACAAACTATCTATCAATCAATCTATCTATCTATCTATCTATCTATCTGTTCATCTATCTAAATGACAGATCTTGTCTTCATTTTATACAAAACTAACACAATTTTATCTTTCTTTATTCGGCTCTCCAATTATTGGGGCTTTCTTTTATGAGAGTGTATGACGGTTACACCTTTCTTTTATACGTTTTTGTTCCTTTATGTGAGTGTGTGACAATTGTACCTCTCTATACGATTGTTCCTTTTTTGGAGTGTGTTACTATTGGGCATTTAGTTTACACGTATATGAGACTATATTTTACCTTGCTCCAATGCAATTCTGTGACTATGATTTCACAGAGCGGAGGCAGCAGGGGAGGAGGGGGTGGACATGAACTACCCCAATCTGATGGCTTGGACCTTGAAGACAGCTCACCCCTGTCTGGCAGGACGGCCGGCACAGTGGGCAAGGTAGGACAGCAGTGGACAGTGATGTAGTGTGATAGGACAGTGTGGGGAAGGTAGGACAGCAGTGGACAGTGGTGTAGTGTGTGATAGGACAGTGTGGGGAAGGTAGGACAGCAGTGGACAGTGATGTAGTGTGTGATAGGACAGTGTGGGGAAGGTAGGACAGCAGTGGACAGTGATGTAGTGTGATAGGACAGTGTGGGGAAGGTAGGACAGCAGTGGACAGTGATGTAGTGTGATAGGACAGTGTGGGCAAGGTAGGACAGCAGTGGACAGTGATGTAGTGTGATAGGACAGTGTGGGCAAGGTAGGACAGCAGTGGACAGTGGTGTAGTGTGTGATAGGACAGTGTGGGGAAGGTAGGACAGCAGTGGACAGTGATGTAGTGTGATAGGACAGTGTGGGGAAGGTAGGACAGCAGTGGACAGTGATGTAGTGTGTGAGAGGACAGTGTGGGGAAGGTAGGACAGCAGTGGACAGTGATGTAGTGTGTGATAGGACAGTGTGGGGAAGGTAGGACAGCAGTAGACAGTGATGTAGTGTGATAGGACAGTGTGGGGAAGGTAGGACAGCAGTGGACAGTGATGTAGTGTGTGATAGGACAGTGTGGGGAAGGTAGGACAGCAGTGGACAGTGGTGTAGTGTGATAGGACAGTGTGGGGAAGGTAGGACAGCAGTGGACAGTGGTGTAGTGTGTGATAGGATAGTGTGGGGAAGGTAGGACAGCAATGGACAGTGATGTAGTGTGTGATAGGACAGTGTGGGGAAGGTAGGACAGCAGTGGACAGTGATGTAGTGTGTGATAGGACAGTGTGGGGAAGGTAGGACAGCAGTGGACAGTGATGTAGTGTGATAGGACAGTGTGGGGAAGGTAGGACAGCAGTGGACAGTGATGTAGTGTGTGATAGGACAGTGTGGGGAAGGTAGGACAGCAGTGGACAGTGATGTAGTGTGATAGGACAGTGTGGGGAAGGTAGGACAGCAGTGGACAGTGATGTAGTGTGTGAGAGGACAGTGTGGGGAAGGTAGGACAGCAGTGGACAGTGATGTAGTGTGTGATAGGACAGTGTGGGGAAGGTAGGACAGCAGTGGACAGTGATGTAGTGTGATAGGACAGTGTGGGGAAGGTAGGACAGCAGTGGACAGTGATGTAGTGTGTGATAGGACAGTGTGGGGAAGGTAGGACAGCAGTGGACAGTGATGTAGTGTGTGATAGGACAGTGTGGGGAAGGTAGGACAGCAGTGGACAGTGATGTAGTGTGTGATAGGACAGTGTGGGGAAGGTAGGACAGCAGTGGACAGTGATGTAGTGTGATAGGACAGTGTGGGGAAGGTAGGACAGCAGTGGACAGTGATGGAGTCGGAATAAGTGATTGGATAAGTGTTGATGCAGATTAATCTCCTTGGATTATCAGATCAATATATGCAATATTTGTTAATGTGTTCAACATGTTATGTTTCGCTATTTGTCATGAATGGATGTGTTCCTTGTATCATAACTAAGCGAGGCTTTGTGTTGCAGACGATTTGTGATTGCGCTCTTAACAGTATCCCAGCTTGGCTTTTGCAGCGTGTACATTGTCTTCATTGCTGCCAGCATCAAAGAGGTGAGAGAACATGGCTCATGCGTACACAACGGGAGCAGAAAAAGAGAAGGTTGATAACTGGTCAGAAAACCAAAAGTCGAAGATATCTGGAGTATTTGTAGATGTAGCAACATCTGACTGCTGCGTTCAAAGATATTGAGAGAGAGAGAGAGAGAGAGAGAGAGAGAGAGAGAGAGAGAGAGAGAGAGAGAGAGAGAGAGAGATTAACCAGAGTCATATAGATGACCTATTCTCGGTGAAAAAAAAAAAAAAAATTCTAGGAAGTAAATCAAATGTTTTTGTTTTCGGATGATCTACACCACTCCCCTAATCTGAAAACAAATCAGATCTTGAGTCACTTCTATCAGAATTAATGCGATCTCTGTCATAAAACATATGTTTATGTCAGTACATCTCATTGACACTGAAGGGGTTTTTTTTTACGACCTGGCAAGAGAGCCCTCACTTTTCTTTTGGATACTTTTGTCCATCAAATGATTATTATCAGATCTGATGTTTGCTTCTTTCAGGCGGTGTATGCTCGGACTTCAGTAGATGTTGACATGAGGATTTACCAGCTGAGTGTGGCGGTGCCTCTGATGCTGTACAGCCAGATCAGAGGTCTGGAGAAGATGACGCCCGCTTCAGTGATTGCCAACATCCTCACTGTCATTGGTGAGTGTTGTCCTTTGCCATTTGTCAGCTAGTAGTCCGCATGCACTGTGGATTTACACTTGCATTGTCAGAGAGAGAGAGAGAGAGAGAGAGAGAGAGAGAGAGCGAGAGAGAGAGAGAGAGTCAAAAGTCAGAATAATGGTAATCCTAATACTGAATTGCGGTATATCATATACATAATTAAGGGCAAGAATTCAGAAGTCAGTTCTTACTGCCTCCCGAACAAACAGACCAACAGAAGTCATTTCAAGTGTAGCTGATTCAGAGTGAAATTCTGTTTCTTCATGCAAGGCCGATACAATTTTCATCAACGGACAGTCGCAGTGATCTTTTATGTTCAGTCAGATTTCTGAAGTAATGTTACAGGACGGGGAATGGAGAACAGCAGCGGTAGAGAATACTGAGCGTGGCCACCATTGGCCGTCAGACATGAGTGTTGCAATGAAACATGGAATCCACAGGATCCATGGAAGGTCCCGCAGGCTGGACAATTCTGCAGCAGAATTCACGTCATCAAGTTGGGGACAGCTACTGGTCATCCCCCGGCTAACATCATCCCAGAGATGTACGGCAGGAGCCAGACCAGGTGAAGGAGACGGCCCTCCATGCTGCCAATGCCCCCTGGTCCATCAGATAGGTTTAGTGTGGACGGGTCCTGTCGTCCTGCAGAACTGGTCTTCTACCAATGGCCTGTGTCATCAGACGGTCATGGCGTGGATGGACAAGCGATTGTCCCACAGTACTGCGCTGTCACCCATGGCCTGGGTCATCAAATATAGATTTGGTGTGAACGGACACGGTCGTCCTATAGCACTGCACTGTTAGCCATTGCCTGGGGCATCAGATGGTCTTGGTGTGGACGGACAGGATCGTCAAACAGAACTGCGTTATTACCTGTGGCTTGAGTCTTAACATGGTCTTGGTGTGAACAGACACACTGTCCTACAGAGCTGCTAGGTTCCCTATGTGCTGGGTCATGAGATGGTCTTGATATTAAAGGACACGATCGTCCTACAGTACTGTACTGAACCATTGTCTATGACTTAGATCATCAGATGGTCTTGTGGATAGGCATCGTCGCACTGCAGTACCACACTATTAGTCATGGCGTGGGTCATCACACAGGCGAAGTGTAGATAGACACGATCATCATGGTTTCAGCACTGCACTTTTATTAATGTCTGGAGGACAAACTGGATATCCTTCCAGTACATTGGAAAATGAGAGCTGACTCACGACGTTTTGTCAGTGGTGGATGTGCTATATACAACTACGTGAACACACACAAACACACACACACACACACACACACACACACACACACACACACACACACACACACACACACACACACACACACACAAAGATAGTCACTGTGACACAGAAGATGCAGTGTCTGCTGTCATGTCTTCTGTCCTCTATGATGTGCAGGTCTGGTCATCATCTTCCTCAACTTTTTTAGCGGTCAGCTGCCTGACGTCAGCACACGGCCTGCTTTTGCCGGCTGGACCATGATGCCCGCCTTTTTTGGGACGGTTGTCTTCTCTTTTGAGGGAATCAGTCTGGTAAGTGGACAGAGAGAGAGAGATAGAGAGAGAAGGGGGGGGGGGGGGGGGGGGGGGAGTGAGAGAGAGAAAGAGAAAGCGAGAGAGACAGACAGAGAGAGATCGGCGGCATATTATAAGTGTATAGAGAAAACAACAATAAGAACAACAAAACGGACGATGTCCTGTCAAAATAATCTGCTTAATAAACTTACTGGGATCGAAAACTTTGGTTACCGTAGACCCTTAAAACAAAAACAGAGATGCCATTCCATCCAGAAGCGACAAACTCAGCCATGATGTTTCCTATACAGTGAATACTTCAGTTATACAGTCTCACTGCAGTTCAGCTCTCTCTCTCAGTGTTACAGACATGGGGGGAGGGTAGGCAGTGCCGAGCCAGACGTGTATTGAAAAACTCGTCATGACTGGTAGATTCTTATCTTCTAAACTCTTGCCCAATTCATGAATAAGTCAGATAGGAATGCGAGAATGACCAAATGCATTTATCGCCCCACCCCTTCTCCCCCATCCTGCTTCCATTATTTCTCCCCGTCCTACTTTCTCCACCACCACCTCCCGCAATGTCTTCCAGTATAAAGATGACACTATTACCAGCCGCCGTGGCGAAGTGGTTAGCGTCGCGGACTCCCGGCTGGGAGGTCGTGGGTTCGAATCCCATCAGAAGTCATGTGGGTTTTTCTGCCCCGACCGCTCCTACCCAGAGTTGAATTTGCTGCGGGCTCAGTTGGGAAGACTGGGACCACACAGTCGAGTTTCATCCACTTAATGGATGCGTTTCTGAGAGTGTTGCTCAAATTTCCTGACCAACACTGCAGGTGCCTGTATCTCTCGGGCCTGGTTGACGCAGGGGATATATTATGAAAGGAAGCGTAGAGTACAGCCCTGTCATGTAGTCTCAGACCAAAATGGAAATCCGTAGCATCATCTTAATCATCCTCATTCTCATCGATCAGCATAGAAAAAAATGTCTCAAATTCTGTGGCCCTTCATGCCGTGCTCTCATGGTGACCTCAATTTCGATGCCCTCTCCATGTCTGTGGCCTTGGTTTGGTTCCGTCGGGGTCATCGGTATCGGCGAGTCCATGGGGGGCTGTCGTTGGACGGACGTGGTGGCGCCCTCCGGAAGGAGAGCTCACTCGCGCCGGCTCCGCGACTAAGCAATTATGTGTCGTCAGTAGGGGTCCTGCGTATGTTAGATCAGAACAGACGTTAGATCACCACTGAAGTGACTCGGCGGCAGTGCAGTGTCTCCTCCGGTGGGTTGCCTCTTGACGACTCGACATTGACCGCTCCTGTGGATTGTCGGTGCCGGGGGGCTGCGGCGGGGCCGACCGGGCTGTGGCTGGGGTGTCGGAATGAGCGGCGTGGGTGCACTGCCTCTGAGGTGGCGCAGAGGTTGGACATAAAAAAAAAAAAAAAAGACTATTTGGACGAGTAAATATGAAAAAAAACGCTCACTTATTTTCCAGTGTTGCCCATGGAGAACCAGGTGCGGAACAAACGGTTATACTCTGCCCCCTACGGTGTGGTCAGTCTCAGTCTGACCATCATCATTGTCCTGTACACTGCTATGGGCTTCTTCGGCTACCTGACCTATGGCCCCGACACCCGGGCCAGTATCACCCTCAACCTGCCTGACAATCCCTGGTAAGTCTGAGAGCTCTTTCCTTTGTATGTTGGCTTTGTATGGAAAGCATCTGAACTGGTGGCTCACAAGCGATAAAGGTTATAAATATAGAGTTTGCAAACAATTAAGCAGTGTGGGAAACAAGTGCAGATTACGATTCTTCTATCATTGTAGTAATGACTTGGCAAAGATTTGGAATTGAAAAAAAAAAAAAAAGAGGGGGGGGGGGGGGGGGGGGGTAGTTGAAGATGAAGAAAATGGAAATATATATGTTGTGAATACGAAAACTCTCCACTAGCTGCATGAGGGAACCATCGCAATCCCTCTCGAAGGCAGATTTATATGTATTGTCTGCTCCTAGGACTTTGTCCGCTGGATCGGGCTCATCAGGGAGACACGGCTGATTGTGTCTGTGCTCCTGGCGTCAAATAGAGACGCACCACAGTCCGTAATTCTGTGGTGTTCTCACTACCAAGGGTTCAAAAAAGAATCCAACAGCACCCAGCCAGCGAAAGGTAGAAATAAAGCAAAATGAAAGTGTGGAGAGGAAAAAAGTTGCTGAAAAACGTTTTGGAAGAAGTCAATAAGATAAATCCAAAATAGAATGATTTCATATTCACTGATGCAACCGATGGATTTTTTTTTAGTTAATGGATATAAATATTATTGACAACCTTTTTCTTCAAGATTAGAAGTGTCAAAAACATAATTGTGAAACTTTTACTAATTCAGAGAGTCAGACTGTTTTTATTCTGGTACACGTATTCTTGCCAGCATGAGCTTATTGCACATTTTAATGCATTATCTAGGGGAGATTGCCTCGGAGATGTTTCACTGAGAGTGAATTTTCAAAGAGCTTTTGATTCGATAAAAGATAGCACTCTGTGGATATACAATGAAAAAACGTGTTCTTTTGTGTTAAAGATGTGTGGAAACTAGCCGTTTTTACTAGACACACATTCTTACATGAAAGTAAACAGAAACTATGACTCTGTCAGAACTTGGAATTTCAGAAGGGATGTCAGAATATGGCCACTTGTATTTGTAATTTGTTTGATGACGACAGGTATTACTACACAGTGAAGCCCACGTTCGCTGCAGTGATGTTCCTGTCCTATCACCTGCAGCTGTATGTGCCAGTTCAACTGGTGATGACGTGGCTGAATGTGAGGAACGACTGGAACAGGGACAACAAAAAGAAAACACGCCACAAGGCAGAGGCTGTTGTTAGGGCGGTGTTGTTCATCCTCACCTGTAAGTATAGCACAGAGAGAGAGAGAGAGAGAGAGAGAGTGCAAAACCCGAGCCACCGTAGTACATAATATAGGCATTTTCTGAAATCTGTCTGCAACTCATCGCTGTAACTATCGTCCTCTTTCATTCGTAATGACGCTTTGCTTCTTTTAATAGGGAAGTACACAGTCATATCCAGACTGTGTAATTTAACTGAGATGTCTATAGATTGCCGAAATTGTGTGACTGTGTGGCGATCTTTATGGTTTTGCCCAAACGGTGTGACTGTTTAAGTGCTGATGTCTTATAGTTGTGTCCATTTTGTGTGACTGTTTTGTCTCAGCGATGATTTTCATAGTGGGCGCGCACAGCGTATGATAATTTCTGTTTACTGTCTGTGGTGATCTAAACATTGATATCCAAACTGTATTCCTGTTTTCTTCTTTCAGTAGTGGTCTCTATAGTGATGCTCAAACTGTGCGACTGTTGTTGCTTTGTTTCAGAGATAATCACAATGTTGCTGCTCAGATGTGCGACTCTTTTTGCTTGGTTTCAATGTCGTCCTTTATAGCTTACAGCCCAAACTGTGTGACTGTTGTAGCTTTGTGTCAGTGGTGATGTCAGTACTGATGCCCAAATATGTAACCTTGTTGCTTTGAATCAGTAGTGATGTTTATATTGGTACCCAACTTGGACATGTTATCTCCTTTGTTTCAGTTGTTATCTCTATAGCTGTGCCCAACCTGGACATGCTGATTTCCTTTGTTTCAGTCGTTATCTCTCTAGCTGTGCCCAACCTGGACATGCTGACCCCCTTTGTTTTAGTGTTTCTCTCTAGCTGTGCCAAGCCTGGACATGTTGATCTCTCTTGTTTCAGTTATCTCTATAGCTGTGTGCCCACCTGGACATGTTGATCTCCTTTGTTTCAGTTGTTATCTCTGTAGCTGTGTGCCCAACCTGGACATGTTGATCTCCTTTGTTTCAGTTGTTATCTTTATAGCTGTGCCCAACCTGGACATGTTGATCTCCTTTGTTTCAGTCGTTATCTCTATAGCTGTGCCCAACCTGGACATGTTGATCTCCTTTGTTTCAGTTGTTATCTCTATAGCTGTGCCCAACCTGCACATGTTGATCTCCTTTGTTTCAGTTGTTATCTCTATAGCTGTGCCCAACCTGGACAAGTTGATTTCCTTTGTTTCAGTTGTTATCTCTATAGCTGTGCCCAGCCTGGACATGCTGATCTCCTTTGTTTCAGTTGTTATCTCTATAGCTGTGCCCAACCTGGACATGTTGATCTCCTTTGTTTCAGTCGTTATCTCTATAGCTGTGCCCAACCTGGACATGCTGATCTCCCTCGTGGGGGCCGTCGCCAGCTCCTTCCTGGCCCTCATCCTACCGGCCCTCATCTACCTGCTGACCCTGATGACCCAGCCCCAACGACCTCATGTCGCCGTCATCTTCTTCCTCGTCTTCATCATCGTGTTAGGCTTCTTGGGGTTCGTCATTGGCACCTACACCTCTATCATCGACATAGTACAGAAGTACTAACACAGTATCATGTATTTGGGGTCATGCTATGATGGAAAAATGAAAACGAATTCATGACATATCCAGTGTGCAGTGGCCAGCACCATGACCGGACAACTGGAGGTGGCCAGTTTGGATTCCTTCCTAAGGTCTACCATTGTGGGAGTTTTCCACTTCCGATCGACTCCTACCCAGAGTTCAAATCATTATGGGTTTGTACGTGAAACCTGAGGTTACATATATGTAGCCTTGTGCACTTCAGCGATGCCACTTGAAGGATGCATCTCTAAAGTCCCTCATAACACGTTGATGTCGAGAGATGATACGACAGGAGCAGATGACCGACTTGTCACGCAGTTTCAAATAATGTTGAACTCTGTGGCATGATCATCACCTTACACAGAAGTAAAGAAGAGTGATCTCAAAATCTGGGCCTGTTCTCACGTGGCCTCAGCTTTACTTTCTACTTTCTCCTCCCCATCCATGCTTGTGGTCAGTGTGATTTCCATGGATCAGTGTCAGCAGATTCATGGGCATTGTTGGTCGATGAACGAGGGTAGGGATGTGGGGGGAGGGGGTGGGGAGGTGGTCTCCCTTCTCCAGTTGACGGTCACTCCAACAGTCTGTCTGCTCAACTGGGCAGTCAGACCTGTTGTCATCAGCATAGGGTGTGCGTGAGCAATAATGTCGAAGGAGAGCATACATCTCTGAACATCACCCGTGTGACTCGACATCAGCGCTGGGTGGGGGCCTAATAATAAGCATGGACAGGTCTCCATGGAGTGCTGGTCCTAGGGCTGCAACAGAGCGTTCTGGATGTGGGTATGTATGGGGTAGTAGGTGGGATGGTAAGGAAGTGTTGCCAATGACAGATCATGGAAGTGTGGCAATAAACTATATGTGAAATTTCTATCTGATCATGTGTTACTTTATTTTCTTTTTAGCTTTGACTTACTTGAAGTACACGCTGGTCATATTACAAACAAATTAATAACTTTGTCTTTTTCCCGTCACAGTTCTTGATTTCAAGAATGTCATGCAAACTTTAGCTTTACAAGCGGATATTCATGATTTGTTTTATCGGATGAATTGTGTCACCACATTGAAAATACATCCAAATAGATACGTGATCAATGCATAACTGGATACGTCACACATCATTCTTTTCATCCGATTTTATCAACGAACAGTTAGGGAAAGAGACACTTGGACTTAGCCTTTACTGGGGAACATTGTTCAGATATCTAAAAACGTATTATGCACAATTTTGCAATTCTGACCATCGAAGTCTGATAATGAGTATGTCGTGATGTTGTGTTTAAGAATTCTGTCATTGTATGGTGTATGACAGAGAAATACACACACAGACATACACACCACACACACACACACACACACACACACACACACACACACAACACACACACACACACACACACGCACACACACACATTCTCGTGCACAGAGAGAGAACAGAGAGAGAGAGAGAGAGAGAGAGAGAGGAGAGAGAGAGAGAGAGAGAGAGAGAGAGAGAGATGCAGGCGAATGATTTCCTAAGTAAAAAGCGGGATGACTCACCAGCCTCACCAAATCCTTTCCCCATCCTTCCCTATCCGCCTCACGTTCCATGCCCTCCCTCCCTAATGCCCTCTCCCTGTCTCGTTCATACCCTCTTGGTCAACAGGATGAAGACATCGGCCATAAAAGGCAGAGATGTAATTGTTCATGGATATGTTACATGGAATGAAATAAAGGCAAACCACGTGTGCATGTAAATGCTATTGTGTCTGTGTATGGTCTGAATGGTATGTACGTATGTGAGTGTACTTTTTTGTGTAGAATATGCATACGCGGAGAGAGTGCATGTAAAGGCATTGTGTCTGTGCATGGTCTGAACGGTATGTACGTATGTGAGTGTACTTTTTTGTGTAGAATATGCATACGCGGAGAGAGAAGAGTTAAAATCTTCAATTGTCCACAAGTAGATAAAAAGTATCAAAGACTGGCATCCTGTGATGTGCCCATCACCAAGCAGCTGTTCGGTAATGACTTGAAAGCTGCCTGTGCCACGATTGATTCGAGCCCAAAATGAGGCACATCATTCACACAGTCATCAAGAGATAAGAAGTTCTTTCCCAAAAGAGGGGCAACAAACTGGGAGCACAGCCCACTGACACAGTGGAACCCCAGAGGAAGGCAAGGTTGGGCCCGTGGCAGAGTCTGGGGACGTTTCCTGAGCCACAGAGGAAGAGGAAAGTACCCAAGGCCAGCCCCAGATCGATCCTGCTTAGAGGAACACTGTCATCCTTTGCCAACAGAGATGAGCAATCAGAAGAGTCCAAAAGTATTCAAAGCCCTTCCAGGGCTCCTTTTCTTGTTTCGTTTTCGTTTTCACACATGCACGCGCGCGCGCGCGCGCACACACACACACACACACACACACACACACACACACACACACACACACACACACACACACACACACACACACATTACTTCTGAACTATACAATATAGGTATCAATGGCTATTGTTATCGGGTTATAAAAGATATGTACACAAACGCGATGGTTTGTGGAAAGTCAAATAATGGATTTACAAGATCAGTCCCGGTCAAACAAGGACTTCAAGGCAGTTCGCTTAGTCAACGCTGTTTAATATCTTTATACATGATATTTCAAACTATATTGATAACAATGATTCTCCTGTTATAAACAAGTTGAAAGAAACACGAATGTCGTATTTATTATATGCTGACGACATAGTTATGTTGTAAACACAAAATTGGGATTACAAACAAAACTTAATCAACTTCATAATTATTGTACAGAATGGAGCATGAAACTAAGTAAAGATAAAACAAAAGTTGTCATATTCACTAAAACTGACTCAAAGTTTTCAACCGCATTTACATGTGGAGATGATCCTCTGGAGACAGTAAATGAATACAAGTATTTAGGAATAATTCTTCATAAAAGCGGAGAGTTACATAAAGCACAAGATCATCTAGCAAAACAAGGTAACAAAGCTGTACATTCCTTACTACGTAAAGTAAAGGGAGAACATGTCAATGTATCATCAATAGCAAAACTCTTTGATGCTTTGATTTCACCAGTTATGCTTTATGGCGCAGAAGTTTGGTTTCCATTTACAGAAAAGATAGCACATGTTGAAAAGCAGTCTACAATGTTCGACTTGTATCACAAATACCTATTATCCAATAATCCGATCGAGAACGTACATGTAAAATTTTGCAGACATATATTAGGCGTACACAGAAAAGCAATGAAATTGCCAGTACTAGCTGAACTTGGAAGATTTCCTTTGTGTCAAGAAATAATGAGTCAAGTAGTCATGTTTTGGATCCATATAATGGAATCAAAGAAAGACTCATATCTAAGAGAAGCGTACGAAGATCTTGACCCATCATCTTCATGGAAATCTTTTGTAAAGATGATCTTAAGTAATATTGAAATGAACATGTATGGAATAACCAAAGTACACTTAACCCTCAAAGATTGCGTTATGCAATAGAGAGAAAGTTACAAAGTGAATACATACACTTTTGGGAAAAAAGAAAAAGAAAGAGCACCAAGGTTAAAATTTTATAATGACATCAGTAATAAATATAGGCTTGAACCGTACCTCATCAAATGCACAAATAAACATTACAGGAAAGAACTTTGTAAATTAAGAATTAGCGCACATGACCTCGCAATAGAAAGAGGTAGATATTCCCATATTAAGCGTGAAGACTATAATAGAAGACGAGGTACATTTCTTAGACTCTTGTAAACGTTACGAGTAAAATCAGGAATACGTTTAAAAACGTATCAGAAACAAAATGGATATATACGATGCTACTCATTGAAAATCGTTACTTTGAATGTAATGATGACCTTCAGGTTGAAATTGCGAAATATGTATATGACTGCTTTACCTAACTGCCTTTTTATGTAAAAGAACAACATTATTATTTCCTTGGACGATGAGTTGTTTGGTCAT
>JADBJO010011109.1:0-7500 GCA_016801955.1 Conus betulinus
TGCACCGCGTGAGAGGCTCAATGGGGACGAAGAGACGACGAATGAATCCGAGAAAGGTAGAGGACGAGGCGAGAGTCGGAGGGGTGAGAATCGGAGCAGAAAGGGAGGGGAACGCGAGAGGAGAGGAGAGAGACACGAGAGGTCTGTGTCTCGTGTGTGTGTTTGTGTTCTGTGTGTGTATGGTTGGGTTTGTGATGGAGATGAGAAGAGAGGAGAGAGAGAGGACGAAGAGAGAGACAGTGGCTGTGCGTGCGGGCAGCCAGGCAGCAGCGCGTGGTTCACAGAGTGTGTGTGGGGTGTGTCTGGGTTGGGTGTGTGTGTGAGGGTTGGCGTTGTGGACGGGTAAGTGTTGATGTTGTAGTCGTTTCGTTCGTCGTCTGTCGTCGTCGTGGTGTTGTTGGTTGTAGTGTGTTGTTGTTGTTGTTGCTGTTGTTTGTAAGGGTGTGTTGTTGTTGTTGCTGTTGTTGTTGTGTTGTTGTGTGATTGTTGCTTATTCATTACACACTCCGACTTCGGGGGGATTTTTGGAGACTGATAATGTTATGCTAGGAGCTTGTCACAACTGAAGACAATCCCCGCATAACTATGCAGAGCATAACAACATTGGTGTTTCTACTCTATGTCAGTTGGTCTGACACAGCCTAAACCAAGGCGCAAAAACACACCCTTCAATAGTGTGTTTTCAACAAATGTTTATGACAGGATTTTCCGGGTTTTATTTAGCTGCTTTGGTTTGTTTCTTTTTTCTTTGCTTGGTTGCTGGCTTTTTCTTTTTTCTTTTTTTCTTTGCTCTTTCTTTTTGTCTTTTTTTTTTCTCTCCTTTTCTTAAACATTTCTTTTTATGACGGGATTTTTCTGTTTTAATTTAGCTGTTCTTGTGTGTTCTTGTAGTGTTTTTGCTTTCTTTCTCGTCTTTCTTTTTCTTTCCATTTTTTTCTGTTCTTTTTTCTTTTTTTCTTTCTTTTTGTATTCCCAGTTCTTATTGATCAGGGAGTACTTTACTTACAATGGGAACGAAGAAATGCTGTCTGTGTGTGTGTGTGTGTGTCTGTCTTTGTGTCCGTCTGGTGTCTGTCCGTGGTCAAAATGTGTTTCCACTCGCTCCAGACAAAACTTCGAGGCCGATCTCTTTCTGTAAATTTCTATGTATGTTCATTATGGGTCACGGATAATGCCCGATGGTTTTAATTTACCAGATATCCGTTTGCTAACGGCTATAACGGTCCATAACGGTTTTCTTTTTTGATGGATTATCTCAGAAAGTACTTGGCCGATGTTTCTGAAAATTTGTAGGTATGTTCATTATGGGTCACAGATGATGGCTGATGCTTACCAGAATAGCCGTTACAAACGGCTTTTAACGGCCCAAAACGGTTTTTCCTCTTTAGGGAATACCTCACGCGCATTCAAGAGAAACTTGGAGTACGTTTTTATATGCTTTGCATCTTGGGGTAGTGTGACGGGTGGTCCCGAGGGTGATGACTGCATCCAGGGTATGTGGCTGGAACGGCGCTGTGCCTGTTGCCATCCAGTCCCCGTGCAAGCCTGGGGAATGTTGTCGGTTGTAAATCAGAGAGATGGAGTGAAAGCAGCAGCACACAACACAAACATACTTACATACGCGCATGAGTGCGAATTCGTGCGGCGCGCGTTTTTCTCGCAGCGCCCGCGCGCGCACGGCGGCGGCGCGCTGCGCCGCACGCAGCACACATAACAGACACAACATATACATACACATACACACACAACATCACCCACACATACCACGCACAAACTACACACAACATTACACGCACGCGCACACGCACACCACTAACACATACACACACACACACAACACACAACACACAACAGCAACAACACAAACACAACACAAACACACACATACACGCAACTGCGCACATGCACCAAACACGCAAAGCACCGCACGCCACACACACACACACAACGCCACACACACACCACTCTCTCTCTCTCTGTTCTCTCTTTTTGTCTGTCGGGTCTGTCTGTCTGTTGGTGTGTTCCTGGGTCCGATCTCCTCTCTCTCTCTCTCTCTCTCTCCTGCCTCTCTCTCTCAAAAATAGGGAACGCACAATGCATGGCACCGCGCCACACACACACTCATTTATACATGAACACACACACACACACACACACACACACACACACACACACACACCAACACACAAACACATACACACACAACATACAAACACACGGCGCGCGCGCGCTGCTGGCAAAGAAAGTACGCACCGCCACGCACGCACACACAAACACAACAACACAGACACCAAAACATTAACGCACGCACGCACGCACCGCCACGCACCCCACACATACACGACAACATTCAACACACCACACGCGCTCTGCGCGCGCACACGTGCGAAAGCAGACGGAGGGAAAAAGAAAGGAGAGAGAACACTCTACATCACGCACACAAAGATACATTCACACACACACGACACACAAACACACCACGACACACACACACACGCAACACACACCACACACACACACACACACACATACAATAAATTACACGCGCTTCGGGCGCGGCCGGCAGTGCAGCACGCTAGGGCCGTACACAAATCCCCTCAAGCAAGCAAAGTAACGAACTTTATATGGACCAAAAGGCCAATGATCTACCCCAGGTCTACGGTTAGACCACAACTACCCACACAACTCCGAGCCCCTTCTCTATCTCCTCTCTCTCTCGCACAAACAAAACACACACACACACACAAACACATCTACACACACAACACAACACCACCACACACACACACACAACCACACACACACAGCATAATCACACACACCCCGCAGCGGCGGCGCGCCGCACGGATTACTCCGCCCCTCCTCCCCCTTCTTACACATACACTCTCACCGATATACAACAAAACAAAGTTACCTGTCTGTCGTCGCTCGCACAACTACTCTTCCCGCCTCCCTTCCCACCACCACCCACCACACCCCCCCCCCCCCCCCCCCCCCCCCCCCACCACCCCCCCACCACCCCACACCCCCCACCCCCACCCCACCCCCCCCCCCACCTCACCCCCCCCCGCCCCCCCCCCCCCCCGCCCCACACAAACACACACACACACCACTCACACACACATACACACTACAGATATTACACACATACACACTGTACACAATGCACCCAACACAATAAGCACACACACAGACAACAAACACACTTACACACACACACACACACACACACAACACAACACACACACACACACACACACACACAACACACACCACATCAGGAACGCCAACGCACGGCATTAGTGCGCTGCGCACGCATGCACGCACGCGCGTCGTCTACACACACACACACACACACACCACACAAACGCACCCGCAACGGCACACATGCGAGGCACGCACGCGGTTACACCACACAAACTCTCTCTGCGTCTCTCTCTCCTCTCTCTCTCTCTCCTCTCTCTCTCAGACACCAGGTCATGCACTTCAGACGATAAACAGTTTTTCAGCACAGCGAAAAGACAGGACAGCCAGACAGGACAGACAGAAAGGAAAAGACAGACAGAAGACAGACAGGACAGACAGGACAGACCAGGGAAGAGAAGAAGAAGAAGAAGAAGGAGAGAAGGGAAAGACAGAAGAAAGCGAATGGAAGAAGAAGAAGGACAACAAAAAAAAAAAAAAAACAAAAAAAAAACAAAAAAAA
The DNA here is from genome assembly GCA_016801955.1 of Conus betulinus. Lineage (NCBI taxonomy): Eukaryota > Metazoa > Mollusca > Gastropoda > Neogastropoda > Conidae > Conus > Conus betulinus. The sequence goes on from JADBJO010011109.1 coordinate 3,707, forward strand.
AAAAAAAAAAAGGGAAAAAAAAATAAAAAAAAAAACAAAAAACAAAAAAAAAAAAAAAAAAAAAAAGAAGAGGAAAACAAAAAAAAAAAAAAAAACAAAAGGAAAAAGAAGAAGAAAAAAAAAAAAAAAAAAAAAAAAAACAAAAAAAAAAGGGGAGAAAAAAGAAAAAAAAAAAAAAAAAAAAAAAAAAAAAACAAAAAAAAAAAGGAAAGAGGGGGAAAAAAAAAAAAAAACAAAAAAAAGAAAAAAAAAAAAAAGGGAAAGAAGGAAAAGGGGGGGAAAAAGGGCGGGGAAAAAAATAAAAACAAAATGAAAAAAAAGGAAAAAGAAGAAAAAAAAACGGGGGAAAAAAGAAGAAGAGAAGCAGAAAATTCTAGAATTACAAAAATAGAAAGTGATAATTTTTTTACACAAAAAAAAAAGAGTTCCGGAACACGCAATTGACATCGGGGAAGGAGGCATCTGTATCAGGAGGAGGGATGCGAGGAAGGGGAAATATCTAGAGTGGGGTGGAGGGGGCGGGGCCGTGGGTGAAGTGGGAGGGGGGAGGGGGGAGGTGGGAGGGGGTGTTTGAAGCTGGGTTCGGGAAGTTTTAATCAAAACAAAATTTTTTCTTCTCTCCTGTTGTTTGTTTGGATGTCTGTATTAGGACATGAATCCTCGTCAAATTTTGCTTTTATTTTGTCCCCTGTCAAATATGGAAAACATAGGCCTAATTTATCAGTAGAAACGGAACAGAGAATGATGTATTCCTGTAACAAACAAAACACCAAAACAATAACACACAATGTTCACTTCGAATATAGTGTTGCAAGCAGGGATGAATCTCAACATTTTGACCTCCTGAATGCTGAGAGGTTCACTCTCGTTTTGTTGTTCTTCAAAAGATCACGGACAGTGTATTTTTGCAGCATGACCCTGACTGTGTGTGGACATAGTTCGTTGACGGACAGTTATTTTGCAGCATGACCCCCTGACTGTGTATGACTATGTTGTTGACGGACAGGTTATTTTGCAGCATGGACCCTGACTGATTATTGAGCTAGTTGTTGAAGGACAGGTTATTTTGCAGCATGACACCGCTACTTTTTATGACTAGTTGTTATTTTGCAGCAGCATGACACCCTGCTTGTTTATGACTACTGTTATTTTTTGTCCAGCATGGACACCCTACCTGTTTATGACTAGTGTTATTTTGCAGCATGACACCATGGTTTATGACTAGTGTTTTGCAGCATGGCAACCCTGCTGTTTATGACTAGTGTTATTTTGCAGCATGGACACCCTGCTGTTTATGACTATGTGTTTTTGGCAGCATGACACTTACTGTTTTATGACTAGCCTGTTATTTTTGCAGCATGACACCCTGCTGTTTATGACTAGTGTTAGTGTTATTTTGCAGCATGACACCCTACTGTTTATGACTAGTGTTATTTTGCAGCATGACACCCTGCTGTTTATGACTAGTGTTATTTTGCAGCATGGACACCTGCTGTTTATGACTAGTGTTATTTTGCAGCATGACACCCTGCTGTTTAACATAGTTTATGACTAGCTGTTTATTTATTTTGCAGCATGACACCTAGTGTTGTTTGCATGCAGACACCTTACCTAGTGCAATGTGAGGCGACCTGCAGGCGGTAAATCTGAACGAATCTTAACAAGTTTTATTGTAATCAATCCGCCAAACATGAACAAACGGATCCCAAGACAAAACACGATGCGTTTCGGTGTCTCAGGTCTTCTTCAGGACAAGGATAAACAACACCCAGGGCCACTAAAATATTGACACGAGAAGTGTGAGTGCTTTCTCTTCGATTCGGTTGTGCTGAATGTTTGTTTATGTTGCCTGAAGAAAACCTAAGAAGTCGAAAAACGCGTCGTGTTTTGTGTCCTGTGATTCGTTTGTTCATGTGTTTGGCGGATTTATTCATAAACGTTTTCAGATTTGCCTAGGACTATATCATTGTTGGATATATCTTTCTTTTTCAAGTAGTAGCAACAGATCTCAACCTGAAAAAAAACAAACAAACAACAAACAAACAAAACAAAAAAAACCGTGACACCATTGTTCGACTGTCTAGTTATCCTTTATCTGTTTTATTTGTTATTTCATTTTCATCGTTTTCTCTCGCGCTGTTGTCTTATCTTCCGAGTGACAGCGTTACAGTTACCTTCCCACCCACCCCATCCCCTCGCCACCACCCCTCACACGCCCGTTCACGCCGAGCCACTCTCCCCCCCCCCCCCCTCCCCCCAGCCCCCAGCCCCCTCCCCTCCCTGCACTCCAACCACCCTCCTCCCTCCTCACCCTCCCTGCCTTCACCCCCACCCCCACCCCTACTACCCACACACGCACACATACAACCACGCTGAAGCCCTTGGTGTTCTAGTCGTAGCGTCAACAATCCACAGGGAGTTAAGTGGGCGATATTGATACTGATTCTCCTGTCACTAGTTTCCATTTCCCTTTGTTTACCCATCTGTTGACGTATGTGGTTTCTTGTGAGCTAAGTGCGGTTAAGCCCTGTAACGCAATTTCATGGGGAGGGGCTTGTCGTTGGCTGTTTGTACAGACCATACACCACAATGAGGATTTTGCACTAAAGCACTGTACAATCCATGTAACCATAAATTTGAGCCAGCATTTAATGTGAAAACTGATAATTGATCAAAAGAACAACTCCCCCACCAATTATTCCCTTGTTTTGAGTAGATTTCTCACCGATGAAATCACAATCTTCAAATACATGACCTTCCCCTTTGATGACACACATTTCAGGCCTTTGCACTCACCCGTGACCGTATCTCTTTTCGCCAGGTGGTTTCCACAAAATAGTCCATTCCTTTGATTTTAATCTGTCTGCTATCAACCACCTGGCTCGTACCTTGATGGCCAGTATGAAACAAAATCAGGAGAATCAACTTTCACACACACACACACACGCACACGCACACACACACAAAAGAAAAGAAAAAAACAATGTAACTGCGCCAGTCTATAAATACTCGAGTCCTGAAGCAAGACTTGGCGCATTCATTTTTGGTGTGCAGCCTGGACGTGGCGGGAGGTGGCTCTCCGCGGCAAAGGGAGCTCACTCTCTCATCTGGTTCCGCGACAGTCATTATCGCCCAGTCAAGTAAGAGGTTTAGTGGGTGGGTGGGTGGGGCCTTTCGCTTACGGTCAGCATCAGAACGAGCAGCACTGAGTTCCAGCCGTGTGTCTTCGCGGCAACGCAGGGACTTCTGTGGCGGCGTGGGGCGGTGACGTGCAATGCAGCATCATACAAGACAGTGCCAAGTAGCACGGTGCGACATAGCGCCATACAGAACAAAGGAATGAAAGCATTGTTCTGTAACGCCAAACAATACAGGATGATGCCATGCATCACACATACAATGCAACGAGAATACAGTATGATACAAAGGAATACAACACCGTAGGAAAACAATACAATGCAATACTATAAAATACAGCATAATGCAACTAAAACACACACAATACAACATTATGAAAAACCAAAAAAGTTCGATGCAATTGAATATAGAATAGTGCAATGCAACGCAATACAGCAGAATGAAAAAACCAAAAAAGTCCAACTTAATGATATACGAGGCAAAGTCATGCCAGAATGTACAATACAAAGCAATGCAACCACATGTTGTTCAATGCTGTACAATACAGATGAATGCAAATACAACAACAAAAAACAACAGCACAGTGTAATGTATCGTACAGCTCAATGCAATGCAGCAGTTTCGCACAACACTATACAACAGATGCAACACGACAC
>JADBJO010011109.1:17500-20000 GCA_016801955.1 Conus betulinus
TTTATTCCCTTTCAGCACGTTGAGCACTGGATGAAGTCAGTACCTGTACGGCGGTCCCTGTCTTTGACAGAGGCGGTGGTTCCCTGCGGCTGCCAGACTGCATGGCAGTGTGAACCAAATCCTCCTCTCTCCTCTCTCTCTCCTCTCTCTCTCTCTCTCTCTCTCTCTCTCTCTCCCCCCCCCCCCCCCCCCCCCCCCCCCCCCCCCCCCCCCCGTTTGTCCGGAATGAATCAGTTCCTTACTGCTTTTAAGGAAAGGTTGGTTCTTTGTAGATGGCAAGAATGGGACTTTCATATTGAGAACAGTGAAAGATTTAGTTTCTATCATACTTTTTGCACAATAGCTGCTGGTAAGACGCATTTGAAAAATTGAACTTAAGACAGGCACCTGAAAATCATTACGACAAAATTTAGACATGGCGTTTCAGAAACCGCTGTCCGTAAGTTTCGGTACAAACAACACACACCTGTTGATTTGATTTGTTTATTGTGTAAACAAGCGACAGAAGATGAGGTGCATTTTGTTTTGTGCTGTCCTATTCTAAAGGATTTAAGAGTAAGGTATCTACATCTAAAGTACTATAAATATCCGAATTTTTTCGTCTTGGATTACTTCTAGCATCAAATAACGAAAGAACAACTAAAAACCTGTCACTTTTATCTATGTAAAGTGGTTAAGATACGTTCTGTGATTGTTTCTTAGTGTATTCAATTTTGATCAGTTATATTGTACTATATTTCTTCTGGAACGATTTTTTGTTACACCCCCTTCAATAGGGGCAATGGCCTATTATAAACTATCCGTATCCGTATCCTCGTTTGTCTCCATTGGACCTTCATCGTGCGGTAAGTAGTGTGCATGCATGCTCGACAGTTGAATCGTTTTCTTCTGCGTACGCAGGCTGATACTCCTGCGGACACTCCCTGTATAGACAGTCAAGGATTAATCCCATCTAACAAACAAAGGGAGTGGAGTTTTGTATGTATGACTTTTTTTTTTTTTTTTTACCCCACCATTAAGGCAGCCATACTTCAACTTCGGGGAAGGTGCATGCTATGTGTAACGTGTCATCCATACCAACGGCCAAACTGGCCTTCTCTTCCGAAAGTTGGTGATGGGGGTTTTACGTGTGTGCAAGATGTTGCGCGTGCGTTCACACACGGAACCTCGGTTTATAGTCTCATTCGAAGGACTGTATGGGGAATGGAGTCAGAACCAATGTTAACTCCGAGGGAAAAAAATCCCCCTGTACCGAAACGTCCCGGCGGAGATTCGAACCCGCAACCCAAAGACATTTGAATCAAACCAAGCGAGCTGCTTCTAATGTCAAGAAATGTTTTGGGTCTGTAGATTACAGAATATCTCATCTTTCCCTTACCAAGTGCGCAGCTCTGTTGTATCTTTTGGGTTTGTTTTTTGTTTGTATCTTTGTTGGTTTTCTTTTGGGTGGGTGGGTGGGTGTGGGGGGGGGGGGGGGGGGAGGGGGGGGGGGGGGGGGGAGCCGTTAAATCATGATCGTACTCGGTGAATTACAACTGGTTTTCATAACAGGGTGCTGTTTTCATTCAGCCTGGGAAACAGAATTGATTCTGATCTCTCTTCTTACCTGTCGCATTCAGTACGTTGTGTGGCCCCACATCTCTTGTCTGTCTGTCTGTGTCTCTGTCTGTCTGTGTCTCTGTTTCTCTCTCTCTCTCTCTCTCTCTCTCTCTCTCTCTCTCTCTCTCTCTCTCTCTCTCTCTCTCTCTCTATCTATCTATCTATCTATCTATCTATCTATCTATCTATCTATCTATCTTTTGTGGTGTGTGTGTGTGTGTGTGTGTGTGTGTGTGTGTGTGTGTGTGTGTGTGTGTGTGTGTATGTATGTGCGTGTCTATGTTAAGAGAGAGAGAGAGAGAGAGAGAGAGGATGTAAAAGAAAGACAAAGGTGAAAAGATTCAGTTTTTACTCAGCCTCTTTCTGTTTGAAATCAAATTTCACTTTCAAACAAAACTATATATATATATATATATATATATATATATATATATATATATAGGGGGGGTAAATCGTGTTAGGGGGTAAATCGTGTTGATCTCTGGGTCTTAGAGGCAGTGTGTGTGTGTGTATATATATATATATATATATATATATATATATATATATATATATATATATATATATATATATATATAATGCTGAACAATTAAGTAGTGGGGGGGGGAAAACAAGTGCAGGGTTAACAATTCTTCCATCATTTATAGTAATGATTTGGCAAAGATTTGAAATATATATATAATGAATACTAAAACAAGTTAAACGTCTTTTCCCACAGGGACAACTTTAATGTTCAAACTTTCGCCTTCATTCCTGAAGAAGCCTCTGAGGCGAAAACTTGAACATTAAAATTGTCCCTGTGTGAAAAGACGTTTAACTTGTTTTAGTATTCATTTTATTCAAATCATCCTCTGTTGACGTCGTTTTGTTGAGGCGCCGTGTGAGTTTTAGTGAGAATTTT
>JADBJO010011109.1:25000-30000 GCA_016801955.1 Conus betulinus
ATCGTAGGTTATTAAACGTTCTATATAATTCAAATCTGTCACTGTTCTGTACATGACAATTCCAATTTTGCCAACTGCAATCAACGAGTCTTTCACGGAATACCTGGATATAAAAGCACTCATATTACCAACACCTTGGTTCATCCATACAAATCCGAAACCATATTCACACAGTTTCATTCTCACATTAGTCACCCAGTTTTTCTTACCTCTGTCGTCCAATTCTAACAACATCCGATACGCTTTATATGGGAATCTGTGACCTTGCATCTGAGTAATTTTCAGCCAATATTGAACACACTTAATAATGGAATTCAAATATATAGGAAATCTAGCCGTTTCACCATATACCAAATCATTTGGCGTTTGCAATGATACACCAAGAAATTTCTTCAAAGCAAACAGATGTAACTTTTCACAGTGTACTGCAGCAACTGCATCAAGGCCCCATACTTCAGCTCCGTACTGTACCACAGGTTGAACTGGCCATCAAATAACTTTAAAAACAAAGTAAGAGAATCGTTATTTAGCAATGATAATTTCTTTAGTATGCAGAGAGTAACGCATTTTTTGCTCTGCTGGCCAAATCTTTGCAAGCGAAGACAAAACTCAAAACGCGTTGAGAAGTATATTCCTAAGTATTTATACACATTGACAACAGGCATTGTATACCATTGTACGTCCATCTTTCCCTCGCTGCTAGATATCCACCCTTTCTAAATACAATTATATTACTTTTTGCCATATTAACCGTTAATTCTAATGAAGCAGCAACTCTTTGCAAAGTATTTAACTGGGTTTGTAATCCAACCACTGTTTCTGACACCAAAGGCCACATCATCAGCCAAAAGAAGAATGAAAATTTCCACAGTGTCATTTATGAAATGTGCACCGTGCCTTCCACAATGTATAACCTCCTGTGTTAGTTCATTAATGAATAAAGAAAACAGAACAGGGCTACAGACATCGCCCTGTTTCACACCAGAAGTGCAATTTATATAGTCTGTTAGAGCATCACCAGATCGCACTCTTGCTTTTACACAATTATACATACTTATAACACATTTATAAAGTTTTCCATGGATACCGTTTTTTAAACAGGATAGGCCACAGCAAGGTTCTATTGACTGAATCAAAAGCCTTCTCGAAGTCAATAAATGCAACATATAATTTACGATTTAAGCAAAACTGTGTTTTGTACAAATGCCATTAATGTGAACATGTGATCAACTGTAGAATAGTTTTTCTTGAACCCAGCTTGAAATTCCCCTGTAATGTATTTTCTTCCACCCATTCCTGTAGTCTCCTGTTGATAATAGCACTGTACAGTTACTGCCAACATTACACAATGAAATTCCTCTGTAATTATTTGGATCGTTTGAATCACCTTTTTTATACAGTGGGATGACAATAGACTCGGACCAACTTCTGGGATATACCCCTTGATCAAATAAGGAGTTAAAGAATTTAACCAGAAAATCTAGAAATAAACTTGACTGGCACGCACTTTTTATCAGTTCACTGATATTTCATCTGGACCAGCAGCTTTGCGAAGTTTTACCCTTTCTTAGCGCAACTATAACTTCCTCTTTGGAAATTGGACGGTTTAGATTGTCATCGTCATGAGCAGATTCATCAATGTAATTTTCATTTCCCAGATCATTATGAGACCTAGCGTTTCCTTCTAGCAGATCTCTGAAATGATGAGACCATGTTTCTAAACTTATATCATTTACGGGTTGCTTCCTTTTTCTGGAAATTTTGTGTACACAGTCCCAAAAATCTTTCTGATTATTTACAGACGTAAGTAATTCTGTCAACAGAATATCATATTGCTTTTCTTTTCTTTTTAAAAGATGTTTATACTCTCGCCTAGCTTTGCAGTAGGCTACACGAGACGGTATTGACAAAGAGCGTCGATCTGTTTAATAAATTACGAACATTGAGAGAGAGAGAGAGAGAGAGAGAGAGAGAGAGAAAGTCGAATCGATGAACAATACCAATAGGCTTGTTTTTAAAAAAAAAAAAAAAGTCCGTAACATACGGAAAAAATGTACCAGACAATTGCAAAGGATACATACATGTGAGCTTTATTATCTTTGACGGGACGTTCAAAAGTAAGTTTCTGACACGCGGGTTCCCCATAAAGTGATAAACACCCCACAAAGTCGTAGGCTATGCTGGCATCCGACAGTGTTTGCATTGACAACGCCATTCTATGGCGGCCAGTTGGTGACACACGTGCTTCTTGTCTTTGTAAACACACATCAACTTCCTGTTAGGCCGAGGGTCTGAAGTTCTTCGACGGAAGAAGTATGTATGAAGTCGCCATCTTTGTCTATCGCTAACGTTTCTTTGTCCATCATTGTCTATCCGGCCATTGGTCTTTAATACGACAGAAGTATATACGGGAAATCGTCGCCTTTGTCAATCGCTAACGTCTCTTTGTCCATCATTATCTATCCAGTCATTGGGTCATACAAGTGCTTCTTTGTCTTTGTAAACAGATATCAACTTCCTGTTAGGTCGAAAACTCTGAAGTTGTGGATGGAAGTTTGTATGAAGTGACCACCTTTGTCTATTGCTAACGTCTCTTTGTCCATCATTGTCTATCCAAGCTACAGAGAACTAATGCTTTGAAAAGCAAATGAAAAATATTTCCTGCGTAGAATGCTTTTGACATGTCCAGCATGCTATCCGTGGAGGGGGGGGGGGGGGGGGGGGGGGAGGGAGGGAGGACGACGCTGACATAAGGCCAAGAAGTACTCGTACTGCCCCCGCGGACAGTTTATCACACATCGGTTAGCCCATGCTGTCCGCAGGGGAAACAACTTGGGCAGGTAAGGACAGTTCTGGCTGGGACACCGGTGCGGATCCCCCCCCCCCCCCCCCTCCCACGCCCCTCTTTCATCCTTCACCTTTCTCCTTCCTTGCCCCCCCCCCCCCCCCCTCTCTCCCCCTCCTCCGTCCCTTCTCCCCCCCCCCCCCCCTCCCTCCCTCCAAAACACATTCTTCAAACTTGCGATCAGCAACAGTGGAGATGGCAGCGATTCTTTTAAGCAATCAACGAACATTATTATTTTTAGTGCATGGGGGACAAAGAAAAAAACAAAACAACAAACAATAAATTTGATAAAAAAAAAGAGGAGGAACATAATTCGATGACATTTCCTCTGTGAACTTGCAGCTTTATGACTGGGTTTTAAACGGAAAGGAGGTGAATTCCTTTCTTTCTGGGGGTGGGATCTTGGGGTGAGGTGGGGGTGAGATTTGTTTTCAAAACTTCGTCTTTGTATTTGAGCTCTCTGTGTTGGTCATAAATATCGCTACGAGTATCTTGGGGTTTCCGCCGTGTCATTCGTTCAATATTCCTTTCTTTCTGCGATTGCTCGATGTGATCTTGGAATTTCTGAAAGAAATTAACATTTTTCTTTATCTGAGCTAAGACTTTTTTACCGATGGGAAAGTCGCTCTTGGTTTTGTTTGTTTTTTTTTTTTTTTCAAATTCCGGTATGTTTTTAGAAGTTGTGTTTTAAAGGGTTGTGTGAATGAATTTGAAAAAAACAAAAAATATTGAGTTGACTTCAACGCGGTGGCAGCCCTGATAGTGGTATGGCCCTTTGTGGTCGGCTGGGCGAGATGCGACATTACTTAACGTCCTCTGCGATTGAAACGCAGGACATGTGCCACGCCCCTCTGTGGGAAACTGCTCTGCACATAAAGTCCAGTGGTCAGTGGTGGTACCCCCGCCCCTCAAATGGGCGAGCGTGATGCGATAGTCTTTCGCTGGCTGCAGTCCCCCACGTGGTCGTCGTCACTCGTGAACACCTCGCGTTGATTGACAGCACTGATTGACATGATCGGCAGCTGATAATACCTAAGCCAGCCGCGGATAATTGTACGGTGTGGTGCGTGAAATTAAAAGAAAAAAAAATCAGATGTAGTGTGATTTAGAGAGACAAAAACAAAAAAAAAAAAAGAAAGAAAAAGAAAGCAAAATTGGAATGTATGTACCCCCCCCCCCCTCTCACCCCCTCTCTGTCTCTGTCTCTCTGCTCTTTAGGTACATGCTAAAGGTGTGTTTCAGTGAGGTGTGTGGGTTCACAGTCTATGCTTATATCTACAGTCTATGCTTATATCTAGGTATAACTTGTTTATTTGTTCTCAGTCTCTTTTCTACCTCCCTCTCTCTCTCTCTCTCTCTCTCTCTCTCTCTCTCTCTCTCACACACACACACACACACACACACACACACTTGCGCGCGGGCACACACACACACACACACACACACACACACACACACACACACACACACATACACACACACAGAGGTCTCAAAACTAATGGAAAAATAGTTCTGAATAGATTGGTTTATTATTGTGACAAATATGATGTAATTCTACCCAATCAAGCCGGTTTTCGAAAAAGAAAATCAGTCATTGATCATATAGTTAAAAATAAGGACACAAATTAAAAACCAATTTGCGATACGAAAAAGCGTTTTAGCTACATTTTTTTTTTATGCCAAAAGAGCTTTCGATAGTGTTTGGTATGCCAGACTGTTATTCAAATAAAAAAAAAAAAACCATAGGTTTATCTGGCAATCTTTATTATTATATCAGAGAATTTGTTCAAGATGGAAAGTTACAAGTTTAAAGTAGAAAATACATTCTCTTAATTTAAATCATTACAAATGAGAATTCCACAAGGTTCTGTGATAGCTCCAATGTTGTTTAACATTTTACTCTCTGACCTTCCTACACATATAAGTGAAAATATCACAGCTGTGCAGTATGCTGACGATCTGTGCATTTGGATGAATGCTTCAATAAGGAAAAATACTCCTAAAAGAACACTTAACTATTACAAGAAAATTTACCAGTCTGAATTAGACAGTCTTGGTAGATACATGTTTCAGAATGTTTTCTTGTGAGAAAACACATATATGGTGTTATTTAACAATAGCGCCGAAACAAGCGATCCGCCCTCTTTTAAAATGG
>JADBJO010011109.1:35000-55000 GCA_016801955.1 Conus betulinus
ACACTGAACACCAGTGACCGTTTTGCGTTTTGACCCTGTTGCAGGTGAAGATCGGGCGGTTCGTCAAGGAATGGATAGACCTGGCCCTTGTCTGAAGGTGAAGCAGATACTGTGGGTCTATTGTCCGGCCCATTCGGGGGTTCGGCCCAACATCCGTGCCTATCACCTGTCTCAGATGGCACGACATTCTGCTATGCCAGGTGAGTGTGTTACAAGCGTTGGAATGTGTGTGAGTGTGTTGCATAAAAACAGAGCAAACTGTTCGGAAGAAAAAAACTAGAGCAGAACAATTTTTTTCAAAAGTTAGATTTTCTTCACACACACACACACACACACACACACACAAACGAACAAGACACCAGCTTGCAGCACAATAATGAATATCTGCGCGCGCTCTTTCTTCTATCTCGGATCTCACATCTCATTTACACAGCTGTTATGCCATGAAGACGTCCATTTTCACATTCCCAACAGTAGCGCTCCCATCAAGTGCAAACAAGAGGGATTTTTAAAGGTGATGGTCCCTAAAAACGAACACCAAAACAAAAAATGAATTAACAAACAAAAAATCAGACACAGGCCTGGAGACCCCCCATGTCAGCAGGTTTAAATTCCATTGCAGGAATCCGACATGTTAATGGGAAGGAAATCAGTTTTTTTTTCTAGCATTTCGATAAATCCCAGAGACATGAAAAACTAAACTATCCTTCTCTGGATTTGACCACAATGCTGTCTGAATGGTGCCTGTCACACCCAGAACTATTGACAAAAAAATCCCCTTCAGTGTGGATAAACTGTCAATTTGTTGACACAAGCATAGGCGACGTTGCATCATGATTTTTGTGACTGTTTTTGTTTTCCTGTCACATAATTCAACCTCAAATATTTACCATGATCCAAGTTTCACCACTTCGCTGTTTCCTGTCCTCAGTGGAACGGGCCTTGGAGTGTGGCTACAAGCTGCAGTGGGAGCAATGCCCCAGGCAGTACAAGCGCCTGCACCAGAGGGTTATCATCCACCCGGACCTAGGTCGGCACTGCCGCGAGTGGCTCCCGGTGGATGTCCGGTCTATACTGGACGACACCATCAGGCAGGGACCAGGAGACCTCCTCATCTTCACGGATGGCTCCTTTAGAAGAGGTGTGGGTGGATGGGCCTTTGTGGCAAGGCGCAGGAACGCCACTGTCCATGAGATGAGCGGCCATGTAGTCCAGAAGCGGCTGCGCGCCGGCATTGTCGAGGAGCTGGCCGTTACACAGGCGTTCGTCTGGCTGTCCAGTCAAACTGGCTACCACGACACGCTGGTGAACATCATCTCGGACTGCAAGGACCTCCTCGACAAGGTAAGGATCCTTAGGTTCCTAATGCACACAACTGCACAGTGTTAAAGATATAGCTTCCCATTGCATTTGCCATTACAATTTTGTGCTTGTGAATATACCTTATACTTTCCATAGCAAGTTTGTGACGCTTACGAACATGTGTGAGTACAGAAATTACCAAAACATGATTTTTGCAGATTTATTTTCCATCCGTGACCAAAAACTATCCGATTCTTACATACGTAACATTCACATTGATATTTAAATACCTTTTTAACGTCTGGTAATAAAAACTAAACTAGTCAAAGAATTGCATGTAGCTGTCGATTATTTGAAAATATGTGCTTCATAATGTAGCGGCGGCATACTAGCATAAGATGGGTTAAGTACTTTTTTGTTTTACCTGTGAGAGGAAGTGACTATTTAAAGTGCAGATATGAGGGACTTTCAAAGGTAATGGCCCCTAAAAACGAAATGCTCGTATACATCGTTCGGTATAAACGGTGAACCATTGAGCCTGAAATCCACTCAGACGCGTTGAACTTTATCTAGTTTCAAAACAACGCTACAGCTTTACACACACACTTCTTGAAGAGGCTGCCGGGGTGGGGTGGGGTGGGGTGGGGTGGGGTGGGAGTGAAGGGTCCGGAGTTCATGATGTTGAGCCTGGATAAGTTGCAAAGCATCTGAACATGCCGTTCGTTTTGTGTACTGCCGATTGCTGTTGTCTGTAGCTAAACGTCTTTAGGTGTTGATTGTGAACGCCTGGGTTTTTATTGGACATATTAAAAGTTTTGATAAGAATAATTGTAGTAATGATGATAATGAAAATCAACAAAGAATTACCACCACTATTACTAGTAATGATAATAATTATGATAATGGCCCTTTTGCACTTTGACATTGTTAATAATGATAATGATAATGATGATGATGATGATGATGATGATATACAATGGCCTTTTTGCACTTTGACACTGCTAATAATAATAATGATGATGATGATAAGCAATGGCCATTTTGCACTTTGACCCTGCTACAGGTACAGCTCGGGGGTTCCTGGGGCAGTGGGTCGACCTGGCGCCTTCTCTCAACGTAAAGCAGATCTCCTGGGTCTACTGTCCAGCCCATGCTGGCATTGAGCCAAACATCCGCGCGGATCACCTGGCGAGGGAGGCACGAATGGCGGCTATGATCGGTCAGTGTTACTGTGTCACAGACGTTGGAATGTGTGTTGCTGTGTCACAGACGTTGGAATATGTCTTACTGTGTCACAGACGTTGGAATGTGTGTTGCTGTGTCACAGACGTTGGAATGTGTGTTGCTGCGTCACAGACGTTGGAATGTGTGTTGTTGCGTCACAGACGTTGGAATGTGTGTTGCTGCGTCACAGACGTTGGAATATGTGTTACTGTGTCACAGACGTTGGAATATGTGTTGCTGTGTCACAGACGTTGGAATGTGTGTTGTTGCGTCACAGACGTTGGAATGGGGTGTTACTGTGTCACAGACGTTGGAATGTGTGTTACTGTGTCACAGACGTTGGAATGTGTGTTGCTGTGTCACAGAATTTGGAATGTGTGTTACTGTGTCACAGACGTTGGAATGTGTGTTGTTGTGTCACAGACGTTGAAATGTGTTACTGTGTCACAGACGTTGGAATGTGTTACTGTGTCAAAGACGTTGGAATGTGTGTTAGTGTGTCACAGACTTTGGAATGGGTGTTACTGTGTCACAGACGTTGGAATGTGTCTTACTGTGTCACAGACTTTGGAATGTGTGTTGCTGTGTCACAGACGTTGGAATGTGTTACTGTGTCACAGACGTTGGAATGTGTGTTGCTGTGTCACAGACTTTGGAATGTGTCTTACTGTGTCACAGACGTTGGAATGTGTGTTGCTGTGTCACAGACGTTGGAACGTGTGTTACTGTGTCACAGACGTTGGAACGTGTGCGAGCCTGTTGGAGAAAGCAAACTGTTCATAAGACGACGAGAACAGAACAACATTTAAACCTCAAGTTTTCCTTCCACACAAACAAACGAACGAGATCACCAGTTTGCAAAGTGAATCTTTTTATTTAACCTGTTTTCACAACAATAACTGGTGATATTACACGAAAACAAATGTTATAAAATACAATGAAATAAAACAAATAAAAGGAAAAGTTATCACACACACACACACACACACACACACACACACACACACACACACACACACACACACACACACACACACACGCACGCACGCACGCACGCACGCACGCACGCACACACACGCACACGCACACACACACAAATGTATACGACGTTATTAAATAATCACAAAATTTAAAGCCAATTTATAGCAAAAGGCTGATAAGACCATTCCATATACTTCGACCAATGCAGTAAGTGATGCATGATACAAAATCAGCAGATAATCTATTGTCTAAAGCGCAGAGCTGGTCAAAATATGAAATATTCGGAATCTGATGGTGGATCGATCTGGGATCTTCTCTCAATATGACGGATTCATTGCCTCATGCAACACAACAGTAATTATCTACTTGCACACTCTTTCCTCAGTCTCGCATCTCATTTTACACAGGTGTCATGCTATGAAGACGTCCATTTTCACATTCACAACAGTAGGGCCCAGTCACGTCATTCAGGCATTGAGCTTTTTTTCCTTGACCAGTCGCACGGAAAGTGTTAGTGACCTGAGCTTGTGGACAAGGTCCGACAAAGGCAAACAGTGGGAGAACTAAGCGGGATGGTTACCCTGACCTCTCTGCATCGTTGTCTTTAGTGTACTAGAATGAGGAGGACATGCACACATTATTGGCACGTTTTGGGAATGCCAGTCCCCCCCCCCCCCCCCCCCCCCCCCCCCCCCCCACTCACAGATGGAGGGGCCGAGGACGTTAGTGAATTACTACATACCGATGTAAACGAGACAGTGACAGAAAATGAAAACAGTTTCCACAAGCACAGTAGCAAATCTCTTTAAGACCCTGACGTAAGGTAAAGCAATGTTGCTTACACTTAGTTACAGCCCAGCCGACCGCAAAGGCCTTGCCCGTCACCGCATTGAAGTGATGTGGTAGAACGGTAAAAAAACAATAAATGACCCGGAACTGTTACTTGCTCATTTCATACACTCAAAATAACCTGGAAACTCAGCATATGGTTGTTAGACATACGAGTCTGATTTTGCTTTGCACGTAGATTATAGTCTAATTTACTATTTGAAATCGTATATTGTTATAAGGCATTCCAGAAAACATGTTTAACATTTGTTTTATGATAGATATTGATCATTTTTATGATACTGTATATCACATTATGAAATAGCGATTCATATTTGGCTTTTGTTGGTTTGCAGATGACGCTGCCAGTTCCGTATCGGACAGCGGCAGTCACTGCTTTGCTCGGCAGGACCTGGGATTATTGTCCGATTCCCGGTCAGTGGAGGGCAGTGACGATTCCGGCAGATCGTCACTCGATCAGACCAACAAGGACACCGCCAGATGGGTCAGCGCCTGTCCCGCGATGACTGTCAGCTGGGCCACAGATCCCCAGCCAGACGGGTCGATCCTCACCAAGGAGAGGTACACCTATCACCTGAAGTGTGGGCCAGTCACCGTGGAGGTTCCACCTTCCTGGACGTCTTGAGGGGCCCACAGACAGCATCAGGTGTCTGGCCTCCTCCTCCACTCCGCGCGGATTTCATGTAAGATTTTGACAATTCTCATCCGCTTTTGTGCTGGTTCATTATGGAAAACAAGAGCAGTAAAATGTTAAAAAAAAAAAAAAAAACGAAAAAAACTAAACAGTGTGTGTGTATCTGTGCGCATTTGGGTGGGCAAGTGTGCACGCACGTGCGCTCGCACAAGCTTCAAGATGTAATTTTATATGTAAATACAGACAAAAAATATCCTGTGAAATTCGTTGTTTTTAGTGTGGGGATACATTGAGTTGATCAGTACCTGCTACTGAGCCAAAACGCAGTTACACAGCCACACACTCGCGAGCTGATCTCGCGCATTTTACTCGAAGCTAAAACAAGCCCCAAACAACTGAATTTGAGCGATATACTTAGATGTCTGGTGTCCACTCCTCGCGAGTCTCAGTGCCATAGAGAGAGACTGTGCTGATGGCTTGGAGAAGAACAGCTTATTTATGCATTATGTGTTGCGCAAAAATCATCATTAGTTTGGTAAGTCTGTAGGGACAGTACTAGCTGCTGCCACACAAGACGGTTTTAAAACGGTCACATCTTTCAATAATTCAAAGTGCACCTTGGTTCAGCCGACTGAACTGAACGTGTCGGAGCTGGAATCAAACATGGGAGTGTCTGTCCACTGCATCATTTTCATTGCAGTAAAAGGTTTGATAATGTGTTATAATACGGCAGATATAGTCTACAATAAATTTCAAATCATATTATTGTTGTAAGACATCCATAAGACGTGTTTAATTTTATTTTCTTATAATAGATATTCATCATTTTATGATACTTTATCACGTTACAAAATAACGATTTATGGCTTTGTTGGTTTGCAGATGACGCTGCCAGTGCCAAATCGGATAGTGGCAGCCACTGCTTTCCTCGGCAAGACGTGGGACTGCTGTCTGATTCCCGGTCAGAAGAGGGCAGTGACCATTCCGGTTATCCCTGCAGATCGTCACTCGATCGCAGGAAAGTAGACACCGCCAGATGGATCAGTACCTGTCCCACGATGGCCTTCAAGCTGGGCCACAGATCCCCAAAACTAGACGGGTCGATCACAAGAAAGGAGAGGTACACCTTATCAGCTGATGTGTGGGCCCAGTCCTCACCACGGAGATTCCGACGTCTTGAAGGGCCCACAGAAATCGTCAGGTGTTGAGGGGCCCACAGAAATCGTCAGGTGTTGAGGGGCCCACAGAAATCGTCAGGTGGTGAAGGGCTCACAGAAATCGTCAGGTGTCTGGTGTCCTCCACTCCCGATGATTTAATGCGAGTTGTGAAAATTTGCATCCAGTTTTGTGCTGGATCACAATATGTAAAACGAGAACAATGAAATGTTTTTTTAAAACAAAACGGTGTGCATTTTTTGTGTCTGTGCGCGTTTGGGTGGGCGAGCTGATCAGTGTATGCGCTGGTACACAATAACTGACGCGCGTAGAAGTGTTATTCCTAGATATATTTGAGCCAAAACGCAGAGTTACAGCCACACACTCGCTAGTTAATCTCGCGCATTTTCTTCTGAGCCAATTTTTCAAAAGAGTCCAGTATATATGAATTTGAGCAGTAAAGTTAGGTAACTGGTGTTCTTTACTCTTCGCCAGTCTCGATACTATAGAGAGAGATTGTGTTGGTAGTAGAAAGAAACTCGTGGAGAACGTGGCAGCAGAGTCTCCTCAGAAGAGAAGCCCCCTTCAAGCAAGTGTTTCGGCCCTTTTATTCTGACACTCCAGGGGGGTTGGGCCACACCCGGTTCATGACTCCGGATGTCCCTCTGCTGCCCCCTTTTTACCCCCATCTTGGGACGAGCCATGGCTTGGATTCGACCCATGACCCTCTGGACATGCTCATTTTCCACTTAATGACTCGCAGTCTAACCACTGAGCCCACTGGGACACCTGATATTTGTAGGAAAGTTAAGCCTTATGAAGTTCACTTTTGTTCCTCCTAGACCAGATCCAGCTTGAACACCTCTCTGCTGCTTCTGCCATTGCTTTCAGGGCTCTGTTTTTTCCCCTCCCTGCAACTGAGAGCTGTTTCATGAGGCTGTATGCAGACGTTCCTACAAACCCCCTAACTCCAATTTCTGCAGTGAGGACTTTGACCTGATAGCCTTCTCTCCTCAGGCTGTTTACCAGATCAGCATACTTTTCAGTCTTATAGATTTGAGCTGCCTCCATTCTGTTCTCATATGGCACCGTGAGCTCGATCATGATCAGCTACTTGGATGACTGAGAGTGGACTACTATGTCTGGTCTCTTGCCACTCTTGCTAATGATCTCTGGGTGACTCTTTCATTCTGGGAGGTCTGCAGTGCACTCCCAGTCATCTGCCCCATCCAGCAGACTCTGCCTGCATGTTCCGAGTGGCACTGTTGTTCTTGGCCATGATTTGCTACCTCCTGCCGTGAAGAATGTTGCAGGTGCTTTTGGAGTCCTGATTTTCCCTTTTGTGGTGTTGGTTCTAGCCCAGACTACTTGTACAATCTCATTGAGCACTTGGTTGTGCCTCCATGTGTACCTTCCTTGAGCCAGGGCTACTTTACATGAGCTTAGGACATGCTCCACTGTCACTGTTTGTTTTCCATGGCAGAGGGGGCATGCAGGATCGTCTGTTTTTCCCCACTTCACCAGGTTTGCATTTGAGGGAAGAAGGTCATATGCAGATCTGAGAATGAAGCTAATCCTGAGAGGGGCCATGTGTCAAATGTCATTCCAAGTGAGACTTCTTTGGAGTGCATTCTCCCACATTGTCCATTGCCCTTGCTGGCTCTGCTGGACTGCTTTTTGGAGTCTTTTTTGGTCTTCTTTTCTCATCTCCTGAATCATCATGTCTCTTTTGGCTTTTCCTTTGGCCTTTGACCACCATTCAGTTTTTGGTCACCCCCAGTCCTTGTCTGTTGGTCTGTGTGTGTCCTGTTATTTTCTGATCTTGAGACTTTCTTTTCCAGAATCCACCGCCTCTTGAACTTTCCATTTTCTGCCCGTCTTCAGCTGGGGCTTGATTGCTTCTACCACCTTGTCTTCCGAGTCCTCCAGCATGCTTTGAAGTCTGATCTTCCCTGCTTTGTATTCCTCCAGGATGGATTTCAGTGGTAGTTTCAGCTTTGCTTGGCGACAGTACAGCGCTATGTCAGTGAGACAGGGTGGGACACCAAGCCATTTCCTTGTGAACTTGTTGATTTTGGATTCCATGCCTCCACTATGCTGGTGTAGATGTCGTATATCATCAGAGGCCATCGGAGCTTTGGTATCGGCATGAACTGCAGACACCAGGCCTTGTATTTGCCAGGGAGCCCACACTGGTCAATGCTCTCCAATCCTTCCTCTGACATCTGTTTGGTTTCTTTTGCTCTTCGTGTGTCTTTCAGCGTATCATCATACCATCTTCCAAGGCTCTTGACTGGCTCTTCTGTGACTGTTCTTCTGTGGTTGGCAACACTGAAGACCACAGATTCGGCCACTTTTCCTTTCCTCAGTGAGAGACTCCGTGATTTCTTTGGATTGAACTTCATTCTGGATGAAGCAACTATGTCGTCCAGCCTCTCCAGCACATGACGTGTCTCGTCTTCTCTGGGTGAAATCACTGTAGTGTCATCCATGAAGCCTTGCGCATCTTGTATCCATCGCCAAGGTCTGTTTGTCTTGCGTTGCTTGTTGCTGCTTTCAAGATGACTTCCATTGCCAACACGAACAGTATTGGGGAAATTGCACAGCCCATTACAATGCCCACTTTCAAGTTGATCCAATCTGTTGTGTACCCCTTGGTGGAGAACGGCATTGAGAAGCCATTGAAGTACTTCTTGAGCATGCCGCGGACGTTCTTTGGCACATGGTACATCTCAAGAGCCACTGTCCGTCCAGGTCTCTCTTTTCTGTTTTTTTGCTCTTTGGATTGCATCCCAGATCATTGTGGCGTGTTCTACACAGCCAGCCACGCCTGGGATGCCACCTTTCTGGACTGACACATCCAAGTACTTGTTTTCCATGAGGTACTCGGTCAGCCTTGCTGCCATGACAGAGAAGATTTTTCCTTCGACATTCAGTAGTGATATTGGCCTGAACTGGCTGATGTCACTTGAGTTTTGCTCTTTGGGGATGTACACACCATCTGCCGTCATCCACTGGCCGCTGATCTGGTTTCTCCAAGCTGATCGCAGCAGCCCGTGGAGCCACTCCAGCACCTTGGGACATTTCTTGTACAGCTGGTAAGGTATTCCGTTTGGCCCTGGTGATGATTTGGCTCTGGCTTTGTCGACCACCTTCTTGATTTCCGCCAACGTTGGTGGCTTGTCATTGACCTGTTCCTCAGGGTTGGTTGGCCACACCAGACCTTGAATGTCGAGTGGTGCTTTGCTCTGTGAGTCAGAGTATGTTTTCCTCAGATGCTGCTCATGAACTCCTTTGTCCACACACTTAGGGTCCCAAACTGGAAGGGGTCTCTGAAGAAGCACTCTTGGGTCTTCTTTTTGCTCTTCCTCGCAGATTCCACTTTGCTGAGGGCGCTGTGTTTTGCTTTCAGGTCTTTCCCAACCTTGTTTTTCAGTTGGCAGTGCGGTCTTCGTTTGCTTCTTGAGGATTTTCTTTTTGACCCTGATCTTGTCAATCTCTTCTTGGCGTCTGGATTTCTTTGGAGGTGTTTTCTCTTTGGGTAGTTTTGCTCCATAGGCGTCTCTACATGTGGCATACACAATGTCCCCATATGTGGCTAGTTTGTGTTCCAGAGTGCTTCTCCCAATCTTTAGTCTCGTTTGCTCGTGGCAGGTCGGGTTACACGCCTAGCATCGAGGGCCTGCGAAATTCCTCATCCGAACCAACAGCGTGGATGTCCTTGGCACTGTGGTTTAGTCCTGGCCTTAGTCTTCCAACGTCTTATCTGCTGATGTTCATTCAGATGGATCTCCACACATCCCTTCTTTGTTTTGTGGATGATGTCACGGGTGGTAGCAAAACGCTTTCCACTGACACATTGATATTGCATTTGATTTGTGTTCATAATCCATTTGTGATTTGCAGCCCCGACGGATTTTTTTAAAAAATTTTCTCCCCCTTTCGATGAATCCTGGGGAGCATCATTTCCGTTTGTTTTTAGTAGCCAGATGCTGAAGACAAATGGAAAGTCAGCCCACAGAATCCTTGGTTTGCTTTTTCCCAGTGTTCTCCAACCTATTTAAGAAAGTCAATATTTAAATGAAAACAATTTATGTTGAAATCATGGGGTACACTATACTAAAGTAACAGATTGGCTGGCGATTCTACATAAGCAATAATATAATGATATACTGTTGTCTGTAATATATGAGGAGAGAGAGAGAGCGTTTGATGTCGCAACATAGGCGATTATACATATCTGCAAATAGACACATGGATTTGAAACCCATACTTTTTTTCTTCATGAAAAATGCAGGGTGTGTTGACTCGCCTCACTGCAGTTCTCAAAGCCTGGAAGTTTCCGCTGTTACGTGAATTTTCGCGGAACTTTATCGCCGAAAAAAAAAAAATGTTTTCGCGGAAAATTTCTCTAAAATTCCTCGGCACTGCAAGCGGAACGTTTGTTTGATTTGATCGGTTGAGTGAGGCATACACGCGCTGGGGTCAAAGAGTAGTGGCCCTTTTCAAGATGGGCGGGTAAACAACTACAACTCCGCGGCGATGCTTTCGACGATACCAAAGCAAAAAAGTAGTGGAAATGAAGCTTGATGGAGATGGTGGTTGATGAAGAGACTTCTTAGAGACAGATGTGCGTGGGACTGCGTTTTGCGATCTTTGTCGCTTCCAGATGATTTATAACTTGAGAGGTCGAATCGCCCTGGAGGACTACTTAAAAGATCGCGAAGTGCAATAAAAAGGCGAAAAAGACTTAACACTTTGGAGATAATCATAGAAAGTTGGTGTATGTGTATACACATTTTCATCTATTGATTTATCTCCTTGGATTAGCAGTGAAGGTCTTGATGCTTTTTTTTTGGGGGGGGGGGGGGGGGACAGCTAGTATAACTAAACTACGAATGCAATCTTTCCTTTCCTACGCAATCGATCCATCGCCGGCTGCGTATGAGAGAGGAATGAAAGTGAGGTTCCACAGTGATGGGACACGTCACAGGCTTCAACAGCCTCAAACGAATGCTTTCCGAGCAAAAACAGCTATCATCCTAAACACACGTGCGCGACAACGCACAAACGCACTTAAAAGCAAACATTCAAATGAAAACATACAAATCAAAAACAAATCTACTTGGCGTTGAACAAAGTGATCACCGTGTAAATCCTCCTCCTCCTCCTCCTCCTCCTCCTCCCTCCTCCTCCTCCTCCTCCTCATCATCATCATCATCATCATCATCAACGGCAAGCAACAAAGAAGCCCTGCCGTTATAGCGTAGTGCTAACTGTTTTGAAGCAAACACTACAAAGTTCAAACGAAGGCGAGGACTGGTCACAGACAGCAAACTGCTCGCAATGTCCTGGCACAGGCGACCCGAAATGTAAAGAATATCAACTTCTTCAAAGAGGACACGGAAACACTCGACCTTCAAAGATAAAACCACTCACAAATGCTGCAAACGAGAACTTGGCACTTAGTTACAGTCGTACTCAAAATGATTTGCCCCAGTGAACTCGAGGACCAGGCTGCTTCTTCTGCATCAGAATGCCTTCAATGGCCCTTGAAGTTCAGGTCGTCTTTCAGCTTGGACACAATGTCCAACTGGGCCAGCTTAGCCTCCTTGGCGTGACCCCATCCTAGAAGCCCGGACACTCGCAGGACACAGAGGCTTCGCAGAGAGCGTGGTCGCGAAGATCTTTCGGCCATGAAATCCCGCATTTTCCTGGCGGTGTCGGTTGAACCGTCAACAGATGGGGTGGAGACGGGAAGTTGAAGATTCAACTTGAAGAGGTCGGGGTAAGTGGCAACACCAGCCGTGTAAAAAAAAAATCCGCGTAGACGGTATCTGACGGCCATGGCTAGCGCAGACCGGCCGATCCGATCCCGACGTGGCCGAGGCCCGTGGAACACGGATGCCGAGAACAAGCTCGCCTGACACGCCACCCATAGACAGCCTTTGAAGTCCGCCACCCTGTTACAGAAAGCACTACCCGCACGCTGGTCACAGTAACGTGACATCATAAGCACCATTAGATAACCATTAGAGCAAACATCCACAACCACCTGTCGGACGTTCTTGCGGCAGCTGTAGACCTACATCCGAAACGAGTGACTATAACCTAGATCCATCGCATTTCTCACCACCTCTCTCAAAACGGGACCGTGGGACTTTGAACAGCGATCCAGCAGCATCCGAAACACGTTCAGATCGGCGTCATATAGCCTCAAACTCGACATCTGGCGGAGCACTTCATCTGTAAGAAACTCCGAAGAGGACGCTTCTAGGAACATCTTAAGGCAGGGCCATCTGCATTGAAAAAGACCAAGTGCACTAGCAGATTAGTGAAGAATTGGTCTTGGAGTCTCTTAGTTCAGTTCTTTCAAGTTCAGAAGCTGGTCTATCCGCTTGTAGCGCCCAGCGCCCAGAAGCGTAACGTTGCTCCCAGGATGACGGACACAGTCCTTCCAGAACAGGTCCTCCTGATCTTCAGGCAGGGAAGGCATCATCCCTAGCATGTCATATACATGGTCCATGCTGATGGTGGTGCGCCGCGTCGATCGAAAGCTTTCCATCAGCAAACGAATCACGAGACAAAAATAAACCTGTGCTTCGTTTGTTCATGTTCGGCGAATTATTTCTTGAAAGTGTTCAAGATTTGTGTACATCTCCGCCTGCAGCCGCCTTATTTTGCAACTTGCGTCTGGAAATGACTTCATCGAGCAATAGCATTCCAGTCATCTGTTGTTTCCTCATTGTTCAATTCTACAGGGGTTTTTTCTGTATCAATAATTCGCCATAGTATTAAAACAGTACAGTACAGAAGTGATTACACCAGTAATACAGTTGTAGATAAACGTGTGACTTCATATTGACTGTTCTGTCTGTCAAAATGTTTTTTTTTTTTAATTTAATTTTATCTTAAATAAATGTTAACAAAAAAAAAAAAAAAAAAAAAAAACGTGGACAAACGAATCACAAGACTGTGATTATGTGATTCGTTTGTCCACGTTTTTTTTTTCTTTCCTTTTTTTTTTTTTTTTTTTTTTTTTTTTTTTTTTTTGCCGTTCGCTAACATTACCTAAGATTTGTTGAGATTTCCGCCTGCAGTCGTCTCACTTTGCAGCTGGTTAAGTTTAGTTAAAATCTTGTTTGATCAAAGTCTTCTTTTTTTTTTTCTTGAACACACACTTAAAATCTTTCTTTAACTTTCTTTAATGCGTGCTTTCTCTGCTATTCTTTATGTTTAACTTTCCTTGATTCTCTTCTCCTTGTTCCCTGCTGCTTTCCTTTTCTGTAATATCACATCCTTCTCTTTGGAAGACCTTTCCTTTTTCTCTTCTCCTTGTTTCCTGTTCTCTTCTCTTTCCTTTTCTGTAATATCACATCCATCTTTGAAAGACCAGTTTTCTCTTCTCCTTGTTTCCTGTTGTTCTCTGTTCTTCCTTTTCTGTAACACATCACATCCATCTTTGAAAGACCAGTCGATTCTTTTCTCCTTCACATCCATCTTCCTGTTCTCTGTTTCCTTTCCTTTTCTGTAATATCACATCCATCTTTGAAAGACCAGTCGTTTCTCTTCTCCTCCTGTTTCCTGTTCTTCTCATTATGAAGCAGCAGCACTGGAGAGATTTCACGATCAATACAATGGAAGTATTGATATATACATGTCTGTCTATCTATCTATCTATCTATATATGTATATATATACACCTATGTCTATCTGTCTATATATACACACATCTATCTATCTATCTATAGATGTATGTATGTATATGTATGTATGTATATATATATATATATATATATATATATATATACATACATACACATCTATATATGTATATCGTCGGCAATCAAGGTATATATATATATATAGATGTTGCTTCCCAAGGGGTTGAGCACTTTAAGAATTTTATTAGGCATTTTAGCAGTATTCTTAATAATAGCTCCTCATGTTGAGCACTGTGGCCTGATGAATTTTAAAATGGAGGAAATCAATTTTAGACATCAACAAAAAAAAATATACCATTCTCCAACTCGCAGTTCTGCTTAAAAAGATTAATAGAGCAAACTGAAAAATTCGTACGAAACATGAGATGGAAAGCGTTTTTTCTTCCTGAACCCGAATGCAAAAAAGAGAGGACAAAAACACATATGGCTTCAAATCATGGCGATCTACACCAGCCATAGATGAAATGAAATCTTTCGAGGATAAAATGAAAAGAATGATAGCCAACATAGAATTTAAAAAATCAAACAACGATTTCCAAACATCATTAAAAAATAAAATAAAACAAATACAAAATGACAAAAAAATATTCGTCAAGGCTGACAAAACCAGTAATTACTACAAAATGGAACCAAATGAGTACTCACAACTTCTTGATAAAAACATTCAGAAAAACTAAAAAAAAAAAAAAAGCTGTAAAACCATACACAACAACATCCGAAAAAAAGAAAAAGAACTCGTACACCACATGGATCTAGGTGACAGGGTGGAAACAACAGCAATAAAAGAAGCCTTCATAACCCTTAAAGACCATAAACCCAATTTCCACAACAACCCAACATGTAGACTAATAAACCCATCTAAATCTGAACTGGGCAAAATAAGTAAGAAAATCTTAGAAAAAGCCATAAAAAACATAAAATCAAACACTGAATACAACCTCTGGAAGAACACATATGAAGTTATCCAATGGTTCAAAAATCTTAACAAACAGAAAAACACAGTATTCATCACATTCGACATAGTAGACTTCTACCCATCCATTGATGAAGAGTTACTCACTAAAGCTCTGAAATTTGCTAATAAACACACAGACATAACAGGGTCAGAAATGGAAATCATTCTTTACACCAAGAAAACTTTACAGCAGAAATGAAACATGGATCAAGAAAACGAATAAAAACTCAACATTTGATGTGACCATGGGATCGTACGACGGTGCCGAAACATGCGAACTGGTCGGACTGTTTATGCTATCCAACATCCAAAAACAACTCGGAAAGCAAGTCGGACTGTACAGAGACGACGGCCTTGCCGCGCTAAACAACAATCCAAGAACCATCGAAAACAAGAAAAAAGAACTATGCAAAATTTTCCAAAACCATAACTTAAAAATCACCATCGAAGCAAACAAAAAGGTAGTGAACTACTTAGACATAACACTTGACCTGAACAACCACATATATAAACCATACAAGAAACCTAATGATACACCCATTTATGTAAACATCAGTAGCAACCACCCACCATCTATACTAAAAACCATACCCCATGGCATAAACAAGAGATTATCTAATCTGTCACATAATGAAAGAGTATTCAACAACGCAGCAGCAGAATACCAAGAGGCATTGCAAAAAAGTGGTTACAGCTACAAACTACAATACAACCCAGACAACATGAACAAAAAACAAAAAAGCAGGAAAAGAAAATCACATGGTACAACCCTCCATATGATGGACGAGTAAAAACAAACGTAGGGAAGAATTTTTTCAAAATTTTGACAACATCCTTCCCAAAAGAACACAAATTGTCCAAAATATTCAACAAGAACACCATCAAACTATCATATTCATGCATGCCTAACCTTAAAAACATAATTGATTCTTCCAACAAATGAAAAGCAACACAGCAAAGAAGGGTGAAGAAAGGAAATCCTGCAATTGTACTAAAAAAGAACAGTGTCCCTTAAGCAACAAATGCCTCTATAACAACATTGTATACCAAGCCACTGTGACATCAGAAAATGAAAAAGAAACATACATAGGGATCACTGAAAATCACTTCAAAACCAGATATGCAAATCACAAACAGTCATTCAACAAAGAAAAATACAAAAAAACCAAACAGAACTGAGCAAATATATTTGGAGGCTTAAAGACAAAAACATAAACTATAACATATCCTGGAAAATCATCATAAAAAGGGCATCACCATACAATAACATTTCAAAAAGATGCAACCTATGTTCAACAGAAAAATGGTTAATACTATGCAAACTATACTTAGCAACCCTAAATACTAAAGTAGAAATAGTAAACAACTGCAGGCACAATGGAAATCGTTGTCAGCAAACGCACCCTGAACTGTAAACAACCGAAAAACCGAACAACACGTGCAGCCCTCCGCACGTGCAAACAGCGACATTAGGCCATATAACACGGCAGTAGGCGACCCAAACCATCCTGAGGAGAGCCAGCGCTCGAAACAGATCTGTTGATGATTTTAAAACTTCCTTTTACCATCCTATTTTTAACAGATGTTGCTCCCCAAGGGGTTGAGCACTTTAAGAATTTTATTAGGCATTTTAGCAGTATTCTTATATATACACACACACACACACACACACACACACACACACACACACACACATAAATTCCAATGATAAATAACCGAGCACCATTCCAGCAACTTACAGAGCAGCTTGGTGTTGCAATGACTGCAATTAATATTCAATTGTAAAACAAGTCTTAGATTGAAGAAATAGGGGGAGATAAGCATTCATATCTTCAGCGGTAGTTAATTCTGCCTAACTAACAGTATGTGCTTCAGAGGGTAAATGGGGAATAATAAATGCTTCTCAAAATGAGCCTTCAGCAAGCTTATAGTCTCCAAGGGGGAGACAATCTCCAATGGGGAGGAAACTCACTAACATGTAACTCCTGGTCAGATACTGGTATTTCGAAACCTGATTTCTCTCTCTCTCTCTCTCTCTCTCTCTCTCTCTCTCTCTCTCTCTCTCTCTCTATATATATATATATATATATATATATATATATATATATATATTATAGAATTGTTAGCCTGCACTTGTTTCTCCCCCCCCCCCCCCCCCCCTACTTAATTGTTCAGCATTATATTGTTTGGTCAATCAGTGGGAGATTGCCTCTCTTAGGACATCCAAGTAAAGGTTGTTCTGCACAATTTTAGCCACTGACAATGCTTGGGTTATTGAACAGCAGAGCTGACCACTCTGAGTGTTCCGTATCTTTTGATCTCTCTTGCATCCTTGAATGGATCCTCAAACACAGGCTCAAAGGTTGTCCCATACATTTTATACTGTTTGCATAATGTTGTTTAGTTTTTCAGCAGCTTTTTTCCTCTCCACGTGTTCGTTTTGTTCCATTTACTACCCTTCGCTGACTGCTTTGGGGGTGCTGTTGGATTCTTTTTTTTTGAACCCTTGGTGGTGAGACCACCACAATATTACGGACTGTGGTGTGTCTCTATCTGACGCCAAGAGCACCGACACAATCAGCCGTGTCTCCCTGATGAGCCCGATTCGGCGAACGAAACGCCTAGGAGCAGGCAATACAAAAGATCGCCTCGGAGCAGGCAAGACAAACAGATCTGCCTTCAAGAGAGTTTGCATGGTTCTCTCTCAGCTTCTCTCTGGCAGCTAGTGAAGGATTTTTCATATTTGTAATAGGAGCATATCCAAAGATCTGCCTTCGGGGCAGGCAATACAAACAGATCTTCCTTCAAGAGAGTTTACAATGGTTTCTTTGCTGAAGGATTTCCATATCTTTGTAATACAATACCCATTTTCTCAATTTTTTTTTCTAAAAGTCCAAATCTTTGCCAAGTCATTACTTCCATGATTGAAGAAATGTTAGCTTGCACTTTTTTTCCCACCACTACTTAATTGTTTACACACACACACACACACACACACACAGAGTCGGAGAAACATTCTGGATTCGTAAATTACAAAGCACCCACAAGGCCTGAACACAGATGACTTGTTATTAGTTACACGCACTGAGTCTCTTGCATGTAATAGTGACTCAGTTGTTCTCTCTGGTACAACTAACAAAATGAAAACCGGAGGGAGGGGGAGCTGTAAGTATACTGATGAGGAGTGACAAAATAGTATCAACAGGATGGTGTGTTAGACTTTGCATCGCTTGGTGAGGATGTAACTGTCATGACGCAAGTTTTCTTTTAGCATCGACCTTATGATGTCACTCCACTCTTGACGTGATTACACAGTCTGTCGTCTTTGAAAAAGCGCAGCCGCTCGAAATATTGGATTATATTTGTTTACATTGCTTGTTTGCCTTTTTACTTCGATGATGTTGGAAATCAGCGTGACACCAGCGCGAAACGGACTGCTTTTTCACTCCTGCACAAAGTGCCAGACAATCAGGATGAACACTGCTCATGTTTTTTATTGCGCTTTGTTCACAGCATCCATTGTTCGTCCACCATCAGCTGAATGCACACACACACACACACACTTCTCTCTGTCTGCCGCTCTCTCTCTCTCTCTCTCATAATCATTTTTCTTTACTATGCTTTTTTTTTTTATAATCACCGTTGTTTGTTGTTGTTGTTGTTTTATTTTGCTGGTTGTATATCTTTGTGTTCACCTACGCCCTTCATGAAGGGGGCAATGGCCTATGCATGAATAAACTCTTGTCATTCCCTCTTTCTCTCTGTGTCTACATTCTGGTCTGGAGCTATGATGTCAGAGAGAGAGAGAGAGAGAGATGTGACAGGGAGAAAAAGAGAGTGAGAGAGATGTGACAGAGAGATGTGTGTGTGTGTGTGAGAGAGAGAGAGAGAGAGAGAGAGAGAGAGAGATGTGACAAACAGAGAGAAAAAGATAGAGAGAGATGTGACAAACAGTGAGTGTGAGTGTGTGTGTGTGTGTGAGTGTGAGAGAGAGAGAGACACAGAGAGAGAGAGAGAGAGAGAGAGAGATGTGACAGAGAGAGAGAGAGATGTGACAGAGAGAGAGAGAGAGTGAGAGAGATGTGACAAACAGAGAGAGAGAAAAAGAGAGAGAGAGAGAGAGTAGAGAAAGAAACATGTCACAGAGAGATGTGAGAGAGAGACAAACAAACATGTCACAGAGAGAGAGAGAGAGTGTGTGATGTGACACCAGAGACACACACAGACCACACACACACACCCACACACACACACACCCACACACATGCACACAAACACAGAGAGAGAGAGAAAAAAAAATTGATATATACAAAAACAAAATCAAAGTTGAAAATACAAATGAATGTTTAGATATGCATGTATGTTACAAAAAGTTAACGTCAGCTTGTAAAGGGTCAAGATTATATTATGACATTTTTATAGATAATCATACACACCCGAAAATCTGTACGAACTGGGATATAAAACTAAACGTTGAAAATGACTGCAAAAACTGTTTTCTTTATCTGAGTAAAATTTCTGATATGAAAATGAAATGGTTACAGTTACGAATTATACACAGATGTCTTGGTACTAATGTTGTGCTGAAAAAAAAAGGTATATTGAACAGCGATGTTTGTACTTTCTGTACCTCTGTTAAGGACAGCATCACAATATGTTTTGGTATTGTACGGTCATACAACGTTTTTTGGGAAACGCTGGTGGTTTTGATGATGAAAAATGTACGTGTACATTTAATTTGCAGATAACTGAACCATTAGCCATCGTTGGATTTGATTGATAGATATACATATAGATCATGTATTTTTCATTTTATCGTATTATTTGCAAAACACTATTAATATCAGTGTAAAACAGAACAGAAATCACCCAGACTGCAAGTATTTCTTAATAAGCTAAAATACAAATTTTGTATGTAACGATTTTCCTATCCAAATGGCACCCATATACGCCAATGTTAGCAGGCTCAGAGTGAATTACGAATGATTATG
Organism: Conus betulinus; assembly: GCA_016801955.1. NCBI lineage: Eukaryota > Metazoa > Mollusca > Gastropoda > Neogastropoda > Conidae > Conus > Conus betulinus. The sequence continues at coordinate 54,816 of JADBJO010011109.1, forward strand.
ACATTGTACATTATACGAGTACAAGTATGATTATAGTACGCTAAAACTGTTACAAAACCGCCTAAAACAGCCCCTTTGGATACAATACAGAACCTTATATATGTGTATGTATATGTGTGTATATGTGTATGTATGTATATGTATATGTAAGTGTATGTTTATATGTATATGCATATATATGTATG
>JADBJO010011109.1:57500-67130 GCA_016801955.1 Conus betulinus
GAAGATGGAAAACTCGATGAGAGAGAGAGAGAGAGAGAGAGAGAGAGAGAGAGAGAGAGAGAGAGAGAGAATCAAGTAAGATAAGAAAATAACATAACGAAAGAAAAGCCTTTATGAAATTAAGCTGAAATGAAATATTTGTTGGATACACGGACGTGGCGCGCGTGCACACACACACACACACACACACACACACACACACACGGAGTGATATGGATTGTCAGAGGCAGAGGATGTCTGGGTTTTTGTGGGGTGATGGCGGGGAGAGAAGCGATGAACTCAATGAACTCACAGGGTAGACTATCGATCGGCCCGCCTTGCACTCAGATGCACCGGCTCCCGCAGGACGCATGACACAAAGAGCAGGCACAGATGGATGATACGACACGCTTGTCTCTCAACCTTTGGGGTCGCTAGTCGTCACCGAATTTTGGTTCAACGTAATGTTTTTCCGTACCGTGTTGATATCACACATTTTGTTGTGGGTCATTTTATGACGTGCTGTTAGTCCCCCCCAACCCCCCCCCCCCCCCCCCCCCAAACCCCCCCCCCTCCCCCTGTCTTTTTTTTTTTTTTTTTTTTTTTTTTTTTTACATTATTAACATTTCCCATACTGTGTTGATATCACACACTTGGTCATTTTCTGGGTCGTTGTTCGTCACCAAATTTTGTTTTCAACATTGTGTTGTCAATACCGTGTTCAAAACACACACTAGTCGGTTATCTTTTGGGGTTGCTGTTTTGTCATCAAGTTTTTTTTTTCCCAACATTGTTATTTCCATACCGTCTTGATACCACTCACTTGTCGGTCATTTTATGGGGTGCTGTTTTGTCGTTTTTTATGGGGTGCTGTTTTGTCGTTTTATGGGGTGCTGTTTTGTCATTTTGTGGGGTGCTGTTTTGTCATTTTGTGGGGTGCTGTTTTGTCGTTTTATGGCGTGCTGTTTTGTCATTTTATGGGGTGCTGTTTTGTCATTTTGTGGGGGTGCTGTTTTGTCGTTTTTATGGGGTGCTCTTTTGTCATTTTATGGGGCTGTTTTGCTGTTTTGTTTATTTTATGGGGTGCTGTTTTGTTTATTTTTATGGGGTGCTGTTTTGTCGTTTTTGGGTGCTGCTGTTTTTGCCATTTTGTGGGGTGCTGTTTTTGTCATTTTATGATGGATGGAAAGAAGTAAGAAGGGAAAAGTAGGATGACCTTGGGAATGAGCATTTCTCGCTGAACGCATCCAACGTTTTTTTTTTTTTTTTTTGTCCCCCCCCTCTCTCTCTCTCCTCTCTCTCTGGAAGGGGCTGTTGGCCTACAATAATTAAATTTCAGAATTCAGCGTTCAAAGTTCTCTCTCTTCTCTCTCTCTCTCTCTCTCTCTCTCTCTCTCTCCTCTCTCTCTCTCTCCTCTCTCTCTCTCTGTGCTGGTAGGCGATGATTATGCTCCGAACTCTTTTCTTTTTCACCCTGCCTTTTTTTTTGTCTTTCTCTTTCTTTCTTTCCTTCTTTCCTTCTGTATTCTGTAACCCATTTTTGTCCGGCGTTGTGTTCAGTCGCGCACCGTTCTGCTATTGAAGGGCCTCGCTTCATCTCCTCGCTTTTTCATGGGCCCGTGCCCACACACCCACACACACACACATGTGTACACTCACCACACACACCCCACACACACACATGTGTACACTCACCACACACACCCACACACACACATGTGTACACTCACCACACACACACACATGTGTACACTCACCCACCCACACACACACATGTTGTACACTCACTACACACACCCACACACACACATGTGTACACCTCACCACACACACACATACAACTAGATAACGGCCCAACTAATGTCAGGTAGGCACTCAAGGCCTGCCCAGCGCGTTGGGCTAATGCGTAGGTCAGACATCCGCCAAGACGTAGCCACGAGACCCTCTTCTTCCATTCTCTCTCATCGTAGTAGTTCATTCATTTATCCATCAGCTTCAAATCATGCGCAGTGTGGTCTCAGAACTAAACGGACGTGGTGTAGCGTATACGGACTAGTCCGAGCGCAGTGACGCCTCCTTGATGTAACTGAAAGTGAAACTGGCATACTTCAGAATTCGTTCAACTATGACCTCTCTACGGTGTAATCTTGTGGCTCAGTAGACGGAGTGTAGCGTATATGGAAAGATCCGTACGCCATGACACCTCCTTGAATGAAACTGACACTGAAACGATTTTTGATTAGTTTGACGCGCCTTGCATGATGTCAGCCTGCGTGTGGTGTTATTATCCCGTATTGGTTATCTCTTTGAGATGAATGGAAGAGGTGGGGGGGGGGGGGGAAGAGAGAGAGAGAGAGAGAGAGAGAGAAGAGAGAGAGGGAGGGAGGGAGGGAGGATGAAATCAGGGATTGGTTGAAGGATATGTGTTTTGTTTCGGATCATTATGTATGGCAGAAAGCAAAAGGAAGAAAAAGAAGGGGAAGGGGGCGGGGGGGGGGGGGAGAGGAAGTGGACGACGACGACGACGAGGAGGAGAGGAGGAGCAGAAAGAGGAGGAGTATAAGAAGAAGAAAAAGAAGAAGAAGAAGAAAGAAGAGAGAGAGAGAGAGAGAGGAGAGAGAGAGAGAGAGAGAGAGAGAGAGAGAGAGAGAGAGAGAGATCCTACTGCTTGTCTATTACATTTTCAATTTCCTCATTGATGTCTCTTTTCTCTTTGTCTTTAGATAAAGGAATTTTCTGAATTTAATCAATGTTCAGTTCAGTTGCACATTTTGTTGTTATGTGGCTTCCTCCGGAGGAATTTATAATTATTATCTGCATTTGATGTCTTAGTATCAGCAAATTGTTAACATAAACTAAATTTTGCACAGTTGACGACGACGACGACGACGACAGATGATGATGATGATGATGATGATGATGATGATGATGATGATGATGATGATGATATTGCTACTGCTACTAACTGCTGCTGCTGATGATGATCATCATTATCATGACGACGCTGACGACGATGAAGAAGAAGAAGAAGAAGAGTTGTTGATGATGATGATGATGATGATGATGATGATGATGATGATGATGACGCCACTTCCCGATGATTAAAAAAAATCTGCGAACACACAAAATTAAACAACAACAACAGCAACAACAACAACAAAAACGACAACAACAACGACGACGACGACGACTACAATGACAGCCCTAATGATAATGAATAAACTGCTACCACCACCACTACTACTACTACTACTACTACTACTACTACTACTGATGACGATGATGTCAGTAAGATGACGAAGATGAAGCTGAAGAACTCAGACAGGTGATAGCTCCAAAACAGGCCTGCACAGAGTGTACATTCTTATCGCGATCCACACAGCGATATGTTCTCGCATGGCAAAAGCCCTTTTCGGAACTCACCAAAAATCTGCCAACAGACTCTGGCCATTCAAAAATTCAACATAACATAAATAAGTAAAATCTGCTTACTGACCTCAGCGCTCCCCCCGAAGAAGACTGTGCATACCTGCAAGAAGAGGAAATGATGAAGAAAAAACAAAAACAAAATAAAAAAAAAGCAGGTCCACCCTACGAAATACACTCAATGACCTACATTAGCATTTTAATTTTACATGCTAAGGTCATGAGTGAGACTCATTGAGTGTATGTGGACGTACCAGGTGACTAACATTAGCACATAAATGTGGATGTACCAGCTGACTAGCCTCCCACCCCACCCTCATCCCCACTCCCTTTTGCCTTGCCTTGTCTGTCCCCCCCCATCCCCCCCCCCCCCCCCCCCCCACAACCCCCCCCCCCCCTTCCCCCCTCCCCATCCTCTTCCACCTCCTCTGTTCCCCCCCCCCCGCATCCCCCCCCCCCCCCCCTCCCCCCCCCCCCGATTATCAGCCCCCCCCCCCCCTCCCCTCCCCCCCCCCCCCCCCCCCCCCCCCCCCCCCTCCCACCCCCATCTTCCTCCCCCCCCCCGTCCCCCAAGGGGATAATCCCCCCCCCCCCCCCCAAGGCCCCCACGAAAAGCAATGGCCCCCACCCCATCCCCCCCCCCCCCCACCCCTCCCCCCCCCCCCCCCCCCCCGCCCCCCCCCCCCCCCCTCCCCCCACTTGTGTGCGCCCCTCCCCCCTCCCCCCCCCCCCCCACCCCCCCCCCCCTTCACTGTACCCATCCCTTTCAGTTTCATTTCAATTTTCTCCGTTTTGGAGCGTTAGAGCTGCGGACTAATGCAAGCATGCAACGAAAGAAGCAAATAAGCGATAAAACAAATACTTACATCTAACGTGTTCTCTTTTGTCTGGCCCGGTAGCGAAGGATGGCTGAGCTTACTTGTGTGTGTGTGTGTGTGTGTGTGTGTGTGTGTGTTTCAGTTTCAGTTTCAGTTTCATCAAGGAGGCGTCACTGCGTGCGGACTAGTCACGTATACGCTACACCACATCCGCTAAGTTTTGAGACCACACTACGATATGATATTGGTTGTCTTATATTGCACTGCATTGTAGCTGTATTGTATTGTACTGTGTACTGTACTGTTTTTGCATTGCACTGTATTGTACTTGATTTGTATCATCATTTCTGTACTGCACTGTACTGCATTTGTATCGCATTTGCGTGGTATTCTCTTTCATCCCATGGCACTGTATTCTAACTGTGGTTGCATTTTACGTCATGTTAGTAGGATTGTGTTGCATTGTGATGTTGCGCTATGTTGTGTTGCGCTGCGTTGCGTTGCGTCAGGGTTTGAGTATGGTGATCGGGGGAACAGGAAGGAAACCAAGCAAGCTTTCTGCTCATAGAGCTGTCATCAGGCTTAGAGTTAGTGGGTGACAGAGACAGATCTTATATGGGGACTGACAATAAAAAGAAGAAGAAGGAATGAACAGAGCTCAGAGACAAAAGGAAGTTAACTGGGGTTTAAGCAGTGAGTAGGAATCATGAACAAGTGAAAAAAAAGGGGGGAGGGGTGGAGGGTATAGTAGTAAGAAGGGGGAATGGGTGCCTGAAGCTCAGCTGCTGTCACTCTCTCTGGTGTTCAGGCCGGCAGAGGGCATCATCGCACGACTGGGGGACCCTTTGCCTTTGCTGGCCTGAACACAGAGAGTGACAGCAGCTGAGCTTCAGGCCCCCTTCTCTAAAACTCCCCCCCCCCCCACCCCCCCCCCACCCCCTCCCCCTTCTCTATAACCCCCCCCCCCCCCCCCAACCACACACACCACCTTTTTTTTTTTTTCTTCTTCCTTTAAGAACAGGCCTTCTTGCTGTCCACTTTAACTTGTTCATGATTCCTACTCACTGCTTAACCCCAGTTAACTTCCTTTTGTCTCTGAGCTCTGTTCATTCCTTTCTTTCTTTTTATTGCCAGTCCTCATGTAAGATCTGCCTCTGTCACCCACTAACTCTAAGCCTGATGACAGCTCTATGAGCAGAAAGCTTGCTTGGTTTCCTTCCTGTTCCCCCCGATCACCATACTCAAACCCTGGATTTCTAGGTTTGTGATAAGGTGGAGGAACAGACTGCAATAAATCAGCTAACCCACTTTTTGGAAAAGGTCAGAAAGCGTGCACTCACGCGCGCGCGCGCACACACACCACACACACACACACAAACGCACATCCGCACACTCACTCACACACACATGCACGCACGCACGCACACACACACATGCGCGCGCGCGCACACACGCACACACGCAAGCACTCACGCACACACACACACACACACACACACACACACACACACACACACACACACGCACGCACACATGCAGGCACACAAGCACCCACGCACGCACGCGCGCGCCGCGCGCGCGCGCACGCACACACACACACACACAGCACACACACACACACACACACACACACACACACACATGCATGTTATATAAATGGATCGTTAAGCATAGGCTCAAAGGTTATAGATCAAAGACTCAGCAGTGCATCTCTACTCGATGCTAAGGGACCACAGACCACAATCAGATGTGCCTCCCTGATGAGTCCGTCCAGCGAACGAAAGGCCTCGGAGGCAGGCGACATGTACAGTTCTGCCTTTATGATGGGTTGCGATGGTCTCCATAGGCTTTCAGTGAAGGATGTCATATTGATAGTATAATACCTTGACTTTTGCTCCTGTTTCTTTATCCCCCCCCCCCCCCCCCCTCCTTTTTTTCTTTGAATATTTTCCAAGTCATGAATGTAATGATGGAGGAATTGTTAGCCTGCACCTGTGCCCCCCCCCCCCCCCCCCCCCCCCCCCCCCATTCCCCATCCCCCACTTCTAAATTGTTCATCATAGTATACTTACTTGATCTCGTTGCAAACTGAGACGACTGCAGGCGAAAATCTAAACAAATCTTAAATAAATGTCAGCAACCGAAAAAAAAAAAAACAAAAAAAAAACTGTGGACAAACGAATCACACAAGACAAAGCACGACGCGTTTTCGACCTCTTAGCTCTTCTTCAGGCAAGACACAAAATAATCAGGACAACAAAACATGAACGAGCTTAAATCACTTAAATTTCATACAACAGTTCATTTTCGTTGTCCTGGTTATTTTGTATCTTACCCGAAGAAGACCTAAGAGGTCGAAACGCGTCGTGTTTTGTCTTCTAATTCGTTTGATCACGGTGTTTTTTATTTATTCGTTTTTTTTAGACTTTTTTTCATTTTGTTTGTTTGTTTGTTTTTGGTAGTTCGCTGACATTTATTTAAGATTTATATTATTGCTTGTTCTATCAGTCAGTGTGAGATTGCATCTTTATGAGATCCAGGTAAAAAGGTTGTCCTGCACAATTCTTAGCTGCTGACAATGCTTGGGTTATTGAACAGTGGAGCTGAACCACCCCGACTGTGGACTTTTTTTTGGTTTTTTTATCTCCCTTGTATCCTTAAATGGAGCATCAAGCATTGGCTCAAAATGGACCCCTGTATTTCAATACATGATTTTAGTTTGTCAACAGTTTATTTCTTTACCACACCACTTTTTTCTTTTTGTTTTAACTTTTTTTTTACCCTAAACCCTTCACTGGCTGCTTCGGGGTGCTGTTGGATTCCGTGTTTGAACCCTTGGTTGTAATACTATTATAGAATCGTAGACTGTGGTATATCTCTATTTGATTCAAAGGGGCCCCACCGACATTATTAACTGGTTTTTTTCCCTGACGACTTGACTCCGATCGATCCAGCGACGAAAGGCCTCGGAGCAGGCGATATGAATGGTTCTGTCTTCAAAGAGATGGGATTACGATGGTCTTATACACTGCTAGTGAAGGATTTCAATTTATGGTGTATTTCACATCTTTTCCTTCTCGTTTTTCCCCTTCAGCCATCAATAAACCAACAAAAAATAGACATATGAATAATGAATGAACATCACAACAACCAACCGGATCAGGGATGGTTCTCTTAGTCCTCTCAAACACAAATGCATATGACGTAGAATAACGTTTTTGTTTTTAAGGTTACTCTACGGAGTAATTGTAAAAGTTTAAGCATCCCATAATGAGATCAGATAAACAAAAAAAGCGTTTTTAAGCGTTAAAACTCCCCCTTGATATGTAACCAACTAACTCACTCACTAATCAACTAACTAATTAACTAAACCAATTGAACTGACTAATTAACGAACTTGCTCACTAACTCACTAACCAACTAGCTAAACTCACTAAGTTAACTACTAGCTAGCTAGCTAACCAACCAATCAACCAACCAACTAACCAACCAACCGCCAACCGACCAACAAACGTCACTAACAAACTCACTTCACTCACTCATCCACCACCTACTAACCAACCAACCACCGCTAATCAACAAAAAAAACCAACCCCACCAACCAACCAATCAAATAACAAACTCACTCACTCACTCACTCATCTCACTAACTAATTAACCCCAACCAAACCAACCAGCTAATCAACCAACCAACCTACCTACCACCCAACCAACCTACTAACTAATTTAACGTGTTTGACAATTTAGTCATCTTTTACCTCATCTTTCATATTTTTCTCATCTCTCTCTGATACAGTGTGATCGCTCAACTCGCTCTTGTTTCCGAATGATTTAAAAAACGTTTTGCCGACGCACAGCCGCGAACGTTGTTAGGGCTGCTGCCTATTTTGAAACGGTCTCTGCGCCGGTGGCATCGCCATCGCTTGCATCGATGCCATTGCCAACTTTGGAGTTCCCGTGCCCTTTTTGTTTCCCTATGTTTCTGTCTTTGAATGAAACGACTATAGATCGCTGGAAAGTGTGCACTCAAAGCCTCGTTGGTTTTGTGTGTGTGTGTGTGTGTGTGTGTGTGGTTGTGTGTGTGTGTGTTGTGTGTGTGGTGTGTGGTGTTGTGTGTGTGTGTGTGTTTGTTTTTGTTTTTTTTAATCCTCTTTGTTTTGCGCATCTGAAGATGAACTCTGTGTGTTGGTGTGTGTGGTGTGTGTATGTTGTGTGTGTGTGGTGTGAGTGTGTTTGTGTGTGTGTGTGTTTGTGTTGTGTGGTATGGTGTTTGTGTGTGTCTGCCGGTCTGTCCTTTCTGGTCTGTCTTTCTGTCCTGTTTGTAGTCTCTCTCCGCTCTCCTCGCTCATTCTTTCTCTGGCCTGGGGCCCGCATGTCCCTGTCTGTCTGTCTGTCTGTCTCTCTTCCTCTCTCTTCTCCTCTCTCCTTTCTCTCTCTCCTCACACACACCACACACACAAACACACACACACACACACCACACACCCACACACACACACACACGTCACCACTCACACACAAACGACCACAAAAAACACAATACCCACGCGGCGCGCCCCCGCACACACACACACACACACACACACCACCACACACACACACACACCACCACACACACACACACACACACGCACGCACGCATCCAAACGCACCGTGAACCCCACATCCTACGCAGCTCTCATACCTACACACACACAAATCACACAGTGCGGCGCGCGCGGCTCACACACACACACACTCCACTCTCTCTCCCTCTCTCCTCTCTCTCTCACTCTCCTCTCTCTCTCCCTCTTTCCTCTCTCTCTCTCCCCCCTCGCCTTCGTCTCTCCTCTCTCCTCCCTCTCTCTTCTCTCCTCGATATATATATATATATATATATATATATGTCTAAAGCGCTCTCTCCTCTCTTGTCTCCCAACCCGTCTCTCTCCATCCCTCGATCCTCTTCTCCTCTGCTCCTCATCGCATCTCTCGCCTCATCCTCTCACAACACACCACCCACCAAAACCAAACAACACAACAACACAACACAAAGCCACCCACACACACACACACCCACACACACCCACACACACAACACAACACCCACAAGGAGGCACACATCCAAAGCACGCACGTAACACAGAGCACATACATACACCCCGATAAGAAGGCGCGCACACACACACACCTTATACACACACACATACACACACCATTCTCCTCTCTCTCTCTCTCTCGTCTCTCTCCTCTCTCCTCTCTGCTGGTCTGTCTTCTGTCTGTCTGTCTGTCTGTTTTTCCTGTCTGTGTTGCCTCGCTCCTCTGTCTCTCTCTCCCTCTCCTCTCCTCCTCTCCCTCCATCTGCTCAGACATACTCCACACACACACACACACACACACACACCCCCACACCAACACACACACACAC